>JZLH01S0156044.1:16875-33420 GCA_001188425.1 Eucidaris tribuloides
CGGATTATTGATATATTTTTTCCCCAAAAGACCACATTATTACCTGGATTGTATACTATTAACATTCATTCACTCATAATTATAAAAAGATAAGATCTTAATCTAAACTATGAAAATTATTATATACAACGCAAACGTATTCTCTTCGAAATACCATGGGAATGTTTTACACAACAAAAAGGTTGTCCCAAAATGAAACAGGTACTAATATTACAAATTATCGGCCGATAGAGGGCGACATTCTATCAGATTCGCTGTACGGATTGACGTTCAGTTTCACGTTAATCATTCGAATTTGTGCAGGTAGTAATTTTTTTCTCATCATGCTTTTCCTTTCAGTCTAACCTATTATTGTGTTCTTGAGTTTTACGACGTCATTGTGATACCCGATGCATAAAAAATCTAGTTAATTATACTTCGCACGCAGTTCTTCGTAGTTTCGGTAAATGGTAAAAAGTGAAATTCTTTGCAACTATTTTTTTAGATACACCTAAATGATCTATCAATGCCCTGAAAATTGCTCGTTCTGAAACACTACCATTTTTGAGAAGTTACTCGAAATGTAAAATCTCGAGGGGGGGGGGACCTCGAGATTTCCCACAGGTATAATGTACATACCGCTAGATGCTCTCCTTTAATTCATACATAGCAATATTTCACTATAAACAATTTCAGGAGGTGTTTTGTTGTTTTCTGATGTCTGGGGTGACAATAGAATACTTTGTGGAAGATTAAAAAATAATGTTGTCTGATTGACCAAAACTATTCTTGGGCTTTAACATGTAACCAAAATCGGTTTTGTTGTAATGAGACAACGAGGTTATTTGGACTGAACAAAAACATAGAGAACATTTTCATCGCACCTGCAAAATACAAGCGATTCTATAGTCATACGAGACAAAATGTGCACGTCAATATTTCCATAAAATATTTTCTGGTGAGAAATACGTAAGTTCAGTTAAATAGTCGAAAGTTTATTTTCCATATATAAAACATACCAAATTTTAAATTTCCAGTAATTTGATGTACAACAAAATCAAACATTGTACACACAATACTGGTGGCATACATGTAATACATTATCAATTATAGTTGACTATAGGCCTACATATTATAAAATGGGGGAAAACAAAATTTAATCTATATTAAGAGTTCATATAAAGTGGATTTGATATCATTAGCTTATGATGGAGAACAAAAACATGCATGAATCGTACACAAACCTGGGCTTGATTATTGCAGGTCCTGAGAAAATGAAATCAAAAACAATTATGCGACAAAAGTGAAACAATGCAACACAAGAATAAATAGAGAGAGAGAGAGAAGAAAAAAAGAGATAAAAATGGATTTAAGAAAGGGGATAAACATGTTTCACTGTCTTGTTGTCTTTATGCCGGTTTGTGTTGCTTGAAAAAAAAAGAACCCGTAAACATTTGAAACGATCTGTTTATTCAGTACTGTTATCTTGCAGGCAACAGATTTTTTTTTGCAGCAAATACCAGTCAAGCTTCATTTATTGTGTTATACATGATCTCTTATTTATCGTGTTAAATCTAACTGGTTATTTGTTGTGATAACGTATATAAAACTAGAGGCACTCGGCGGGGGCGGGACCCTTCGAGCACATGTATCCCCCGAACCCGTCCCTTCACCCCCCATTTGGATAAATTAGAAATATGACATGGTATCCTATAAAAGTCGGAACAATGAGGGCGCTGTCACTGAAAACTATTGTTACGCAAAATG
Source organism: Eucidaris tribuloides (assembly GCA_001188425.1). Lineage (NCBI taxonomy): Eukaryota > Metazoa > Echinodermata > Echinoidea > Cidaroida > Cidaridae > Eucidaris > Eucidaris tribuloides. The sequence continues at coordinate 18,622 of JZLH01S0156044.1, forward strand.
ACCACCCCCAATAAACCTCTAAAGCAAGTTTGAATAAAATCGGAGAAGAAATGTGGCCGATAGATCATATACAAGTAATGTGACATGGCACCCAAGTCGGAACACTGAGGGCGCTGTCACCGAACACTATAGTGTGGCCTACATGTAGAATGACCACCCATACACCTATACAGCAAGTTTGAATAAAATCCTTTGAGTACCAACAAAGTAATTGAAAAAATAAGCATTTTTGCAAATTTCGACCTACATGTGTATCAGGTTGACCTTTGACCCTGTAAAAGGTGGAACATTGGGGGCAGCATCACCAAAAGTTATAGGTGTATAGAGTTGACCATGATACACTTACACACCAAATTTTTAAAAAAAATCTGTTGAGAACTGCGGCCAGTATAGTGCACACAAGCAGACCCTGAAAAATGTACCTTTTTGTGTACAAAGACGGACCAAGCGAGGGCGCCACCACCAAAAACAATAGACATCTTCACTTTACCATAATACACCTTCATACCAAATTTGAAGATGATCCGAGAAGAACTGCAGCCAGTAGAGCGCTCACAAGGAAATCTCTGCGGCGGCGGCGGCGGCGCGACGAGGCCAAATCCATAGTATCCTCCGAACAGAGTTCGGGGATACAATTATGTTATTTAGTACAGCAAATAATTTGTTATCATTAATCTGATAAATAAAACTTCGCGACAAAAAACGGAACGTTCATATTTCAACACGCTAAATGAAATCTTAACGTGTTCAATTTTAAACTTTATGTCAGATATTTGTAACAATCCACCTTTCATACTTTGTCGTTGTTGTGATTATCATCACGGCATAATATTGTAATGTTGACATAACGCAAAAAGGCGCCAAAACAGGACGACACGCCCTCTTCTACCGTCTGCAAGAGGCGTGGTCGTTTGGCGCGAACCTGACGGTTCATAAACGTGTAGATGAGGGGATCAAAGAGGGCGTTGGCGTAGGCGAGCCACATGCAGAAGACACTGAGCTGGTGGGTGGGGCGAAGTGGAACGAAACACGAGTGGACGATGAAATAAGGTGCCCAGCAGACGACGGTAGTCAGAACCAACAGCGTGCCTGATGGGAAATGTGGTTAACGTAATAGTTAACAACAAAGAAAAAGAACGGTTTTTAGTATCTGATCAAATAATTTCAAGAGTGGAGGGTAGAACTAAAAAATCGTGGGTGATTAGCATAATGGACCATGGTGTGTACAGCGTGTCCCAGAAAAAAATGTCCCTCTTGTAGACAAGATAATAATTACCAAAAGCTGGTTTTATACTCAATTAAGTTTACATACTAAGTACTTAGAAAGCTCATTTTATTTTCTAACTTCTGTGAAAATTTCATTGGTCTCGCTTCATTGGTTTTGAATACACAGTCCATTATGTAGAAGCAGTGCTTTTCAGTCCATTCTAAGTTTGCAAGTGCTTCATCAACACATCAACCTGAATGGTAATCAGGTGGAAGGATGTGCAGGAGAACAATAAAGGTTTAGAAGCTGGACATTGAAGGACAAACTTTAAATGGAACACATCCTATGAAAGCAAACATTACCAGTGGAACTGAATTTTGATTAGTTTTCATTTTAAAAAGTGAATGAACTTGACTTTAGTTACTGAATAACAACAAGAACACAGTCATTGACATGAAAGTGAAGCATGGAATAATGCATGGTATGTCTGTAGTGTGCATTTCTTTTTAGTAAACTTGGAATGGACCGGAAAGCACTGCTGTTACATAAGAGCCTGTATATTCAAAACCAATTAAGCGAGACCTTTGAAATTTTCACAGGAACTACAAAATGAAATGGGCTTTTTAAATATGTACCTTAATTGAGTATAAAACTTGATTTGGGTAATTATTCTGTTGTCTACAAGAGGGACATTTTTTTCTGGGACACGCTGTACAAGGTGCCCACTTTCCTCAGAACTATACTTAGGACAATATCTGCTGTTAATAAGATAATGAATATGAAACCCTGGAATATTGCCGTAGCAATATAACAATCTGAATTGTTTTCGTTATGTGCGTTGAGTACATTTTCTTAGTAATTAGAGCAGAATATGAGATACGTGTAAATTCAATGTACTATGAACTGTGAGAACGGTAATCATATTTTAAGATAAACATAGATAACAAAATTGCTATCACTTAATAAATAGGGATGTATGTCATATATCCATCCATCCATCTCTCTATCCTATCCTATCCTATCTATCTATCTATCTATCTATCTATCTATCTATCTATCTATCTATCTATCTGTCTGTCTATCTCTGTACAGTAGAAAGGTATACAAGATTACAAGTAGACTTTTTTGTGATTTCAATTTCATTACGTAATATTTCTTGAAACGTTTCGTTGGAGACAATCTTGACACTCAATATCTACTTTGTTAACGCTGGCATGTCATCATACCAACTAGCTAAAATCCACCCAATGTTATCACTACAATTACATCATTATACCATATTATATCATAGAAACGAGAGAGCTAGTGTTAAAGGGAGAAGGAGCCAGCAACTAACAGGCATAAGTTAAGAAATAATTTGAGTTCTTGCCAACCAATCAGATCGCACGTGCACAGGTTTGAAGTTGACCATGCGTAACCAATGCGTGCCACCCGACGTGTGTTAGTCGCGCCGTGGTAATGTATGCACTGTTTAAATCGATAAGCTCCTCCCCCTATAGCTGTTTCTGCAAGTTTTACCCCGGGATAAAAGTTGCAAAGACATAAAATAACACAAATTAACTAATCTATAGGGCCTTGCTGAGTGTGAGTATCACCCCTTATTTAGGCTGACTTTATCACCATGTGCCATAACTCTCACATTACTCACAATGTCATTTTTTTTTCTAAACTATATGCCTGTTAGTTGCTGGCTCCTTCTCCCTTTAACATTAACATGAATCTACAAACGCAGTGTTAGTACGTCCATGGTGTTAAGCACGCTTACCAGTAAGAGCCACCCGCTTATCTGCATCCAGATTCACGAGATGCGTCCTGCGGTGTTTGTCCGCGGCTTTCTTTGCATTTGGCGGTCTACTGCCCCCATCGTTAGTGTTGCTATCAGTGGTGACTGCCGTATTGCTATGTGACGACGCCAATTCAACAGGATTCGTTAACTGATCGGCGGAAATCTTGGCAAATGACGTATCAGTGGTATCCCGAGATGCATCGCAACTGGCGGAAGTTCCGGCAAGATTATGATCGGTGTCGGTTTGCTGTAGTTTTGGTAAGATCATACAAGCAATAATAAAAACATGAACACTTAATGTAAACCGAAAACGGGAATGAAAACCAAAACGATTTTGTCGAAAAGAGATTCGAAATACATCGAGCTCAGGATAACACAATGGATTTTTTTTAAACTCTTGAAATATTCATAGGCTCTACATGATATTTTTTCGTTAAAAACAATTGGAGTATAATAATTGTGGATGATATCTGTGATTGCACAAAATTTACTGCTCGCCCATTAAATTATTGACTTCGAAAATATTAAGTTTTTCTGATACGTAGACCATTTTTTCGGTTACTTTCGTGCGTGAAATTTGCTCTGCTACAGTAGCACCTTCAAGAACTTTTGTAAGGGGCACGACCCCCTCCCTCCCTAGCGAAAGAAAACATTAAGTAAAGAAGACGAAGGGGGAAGGGGAGGAATTTAATCATTTGGGAGAAAAACGTAGAAACAATATTATACCAATAACGCCCCCTCAAAAAACAACAACAACTCTAACGTTAAGGCACTCTATAACATTATGAAAGTCCCATTTAAAAAAAGCTCAAACTTTGCTGTGTGACGTATATTATAGTGTTCAAATGGACAAAGCACCCTAAAACACAAAACTTCTGGCAGTTATGGTGTCAGTAGTAAAATATGCACAGATAAAAATAAGCACATAAATCATTGTCCTGTGGACGAAAATTTTAAAGCACTTAGTGATAGTTTTGAACTTCAAACTGAAAAATTATCCCTATTACATCTTCAAATTGGCAACAATAAATTCTTAACGTCATTGAAATATTTGGCTTTGCATAAGAAATATGAAACATCCCATTTTAAGGAATTATGTGTAAAATAAAGAAGGAAGTGCAGTATATACAAGATGAGGTTAACGTACTTCTGCAGTGCCACTGTGCAACTTCAGTGCTCGCTGGCTTCGCCTGATAGCGAAGAAGACGTAGGCGTAGCAGCAAAGCATGATGGGAACTGTCAGACCGAAGATGATGACGAAACAGATGACGTAGAAGAAACACTTGTCAAATCTCGGAGAGCAGTGGTGTGTCCCGTAGTGGAAGAAGTAATGGGAGAGGAGATCGAATGCCGGGGGGAGGGCGATCGCCAAAGCGAATATCCAACTGGCGGCGATCATGATGGCGAAGCGGAGGGTGGTCGGCGGGAATCGGAGAGGCCACTTAACCGCCATGAATCGATCGATCGCGATACTCATTATCGCCCCAAAGTTTCCGACCGAGAAGAGCACTGCACAGAATCCATTGAACTAAAGGTTAGAAGAGGAAAAGAAAATAGAGACTGGAAACTCAATATATAACATGCTTTGATAACAACAGAAATGATCAACGAATAAAACGAAATTTCAAAAACTAGCTGACTCGGCGCTTCGCGCATCTGCAGAAGGATTTGATGTGTTGCACTTGGAATCCAGTATATTTGATCTCCAATCTTCAAGCAGTATAACCCTCCTATAACATTCAAAATAATGACGCATGCCTTGATTTTCATGAGAATTAAATCATCTTCATCAATTGGACCTCGACTTACTCACATATTAAATTTGTAACCCCCATCTCCCACAATTTACTACCATGGACTTCAATATCATATTGTACATGTTCAGCGTGGTTCTGTGCAAATTAATGTCATGGCTAAATATAAAATGTTTTGGCTAAAACTGTCAGAGGTAAAAACGTCAAGGGCAAAAATGCCAGTGGTAAAATGGCAGAGGTAAGAACATCAGAGGTAAAAACATCAGAGGTAAAAATGGCAGAGGTAAAAAGGAGCATCACAGGCAAAATGTCACAGCGGTAAAAATTATAGAAGTAAAAATATCGAAGTGAAATATAATCATTACAGGGAATTTAGGTAACCATAATGCATTAACCAATGCCTGGTATAGAAGATGACCATCTACTCTTCTTTAATTACCATTTCCGTTGACATTTTTCGTTGCTTTGGTCGTTCCATCCTTTCATTTTTACTATAGTTTAAAGGTATTGGCTAACATTTACCACAGCTAAAAAAATCTGAGCTACATGATTTCCCATGCTACCACTGTCTTTGATAAGGTCTAAAAATGACGCCCTGAAAAAAAATTGTATTTCAAAATGATTATTTAGTGCTTTAAAGAAGTGAAAATCGTAAGTTGATCGGATTCACCTGCCCATTTTCTCCCATGGACTTACTGTGTGTACTCCTAGGCTATTTAAACTCGCCCCGAGTTTTAATTGTTTATTCATGCATAACTTGCCATTGGCAGTGTAACTTTCCAAACTTTTTTTTATTCTAGGTCGTTTATTTGTCCATACGAACACTACTATGTAGTTCAGATATAAAAATTTGACATTTTTTTTTTTAAATTGAAGCTCCACAATGTTAGCCTATCACTTTAAGTTTTTGTTTAAATGCTCAATGTTTAAGCTAGATTCTTAACTGTTGTAATGACATCATTTTTATCCAGTTTCTCATCTTAGATTATTTCACAGCACAACGTCCTTAACGCTTTTGATTTTTTTCTGTGCGAAATTGAAGTAAGCTCCAAGCGGAGACGTTGAACATGTTGAATAAGAATAATTCGTGTTTGGGAAGTACAGTAAAGTGAAAGTTTTCCATTCTTCCTCAGGGAGAATGAAAACAAAACAAGAAAATGGTAAATAACTATGAAAAGTGGAACGAACAGATTTACGAAATTATAATGGCAAGGGAACGAATAAGATGAGTAGATTTACCGACCCTTATGGTATCTACTTCCTAGCATTATAAATCCATAATGTTTTCACCTCAATTTTTTTTACCTTTGACATTTTAACCTCCGATATTTTACCTCTATATTTATATTACATTCTGACTGTCACGTGCGATCCAGAATATGTTCAGACTTTCAGGAAACCTTCAACTTGGTTAAACTTGTAATTGGTATTACGTTTATTATAACTGATTGACTGATAATAACAACAACATCCACCATGTATTCCCATGGGCATGGCATGATCTCAAACATCTGTTTCGGCACAAATTGTCGCCGCGTCACAAATTGTCGCCGGCGATAATTTGTGACGATTTGTGAAAAACCTGACGGCACAAATTGTCGCCAGCCATAATCAAAGCATGTTGCGGCATAAATTGAATTGTTTGTAGGTATGTTGGTATGTGTGTGTGCTTGTGTGTGCTAGCATGTGTCTGTTTGTGTATCTGTTTGTTTGTTTGTCTGATTGTGTTTCTGTCTGTGTGTTTGTCTGTGTGTCTCTGTATGTGTATGTCTGTGTTACATGTGTCTGTATGTGTGTCTGTGTCTCTTGTACGTCTGTATGTGTCTGTGTGCGTGTCTGCATGTATCTGTTCTGTTTGTGTGTTTGTTTGTGTGTATGTGTGTTTGTATGTATGTGTCTGTGTGTGTCGGTGTGTCCATGTGTGTTTGTGTCTCTATGTGTCTGTATATGTATCTGTGCGTGTCTGTGAGTCTGTATGTGTGTCTGTATGATACTGTTTGTGTCTACGTGTGTGTCAGTGTGTCGATCTGTTTGTGTGTCTGCATGTGTCTGTTTGTACATCTGTATGAGTCTGTGTGCGTATCTATGTGTCTGTATGTGTCTAGTCTGTATGGGTCTGTTGTCTGTATGTCTGTGTGTTTATATGTGTCTCTGTGTTTGTCTGTGTGTATTTGTGTGGGTCTGTATGTTTCTGTGTGTCTGCATGTGTCTCTGCTCTTTGTTTGTGTATATGTGTGTTTGTATGTGTGCGTGTCTGTGTGTCTATATGTCTGTGTGTCTGTATGTGTCTGTACATGTGTCTGTGTGTGTCTGTGAGTCTCTATGTGTGTGTGTGTCTGTATGCGACTATTTGTGTGTCTGTGTGTTTGTCTGTGTATATGATTGTGTGTCTGTATGTGTCTGTGTGTCAATGTGTCTTGATGTGTCTAGTCTGTATGTTGTCTGTTTCTGTGTCTGTATGATGTGTTTTTGTCTCATGCATCTGCGTGTTTGTGTGTCTGTATATTTCTGTTTTTCTGTGTCTGTGTGTGTCTGTTTGTGTGTCTGTGTGTATCTCTTCTGTTTGTGTGTATGTGTGTCTGTTTGTCTATGTGTCTGTGTGTGTCTGTATGTGTGTGTTTGTCTGTGTGTGAGTCTGTGTTTCAGTCTGCGTGTCTGTATCTGTGTGTCTGTCTGTATGTGTATGTTTGTGTGTCTGCATGTTTGTTTATGTGTCTAATTGTGTGTCTGTTTGTGTATGTGTGTCTGTGTGTGTATGTGTCGTGTGTCTGTATATGCTTGTGTGTCTGTATGGTATGCATCTGTGTGTCTGAATATGTCTGTTTGTGTGTGAATCTGTGTGTCTGTTTGTTTGTATGTGTGTTTGTCTGTGTGCTTGTCTGTGTGCCTGTGTGGCTGTATGTGTCTGTATGTGTGTCCGTGTGTCTATGTGTCTGTATGTATGTGTCTGTTTGTGTCTCTATATATGTATGTGTGCCTCTGGGGTCTACATGTGTGTATGCGTCTGTTTGTGTGTCTGTGTGTGTCTCTGTGTGTGTCTATTTTTGTGGCTTAATGTTTTAGTGACTTTGTGTATGTCTGTGTCTGCATGTGTCTGTTTTATGTGTATGTCTTTGTGTTTGTGTGTCTGTTTGTCTGCCTGACACTCACAACTACACACAAGCTTACACAAACACTTACACACTTGTACATCCTCTTATCGACGCCACACCAACTACCAATTCACACACACATGCACAATACCAGACACACACAGCCATTCACACCCATACAAGCCCACGCAAACATACAAACACGCAGATACACAGAGACGCACACATACACAAATAGGCATGTGCAAAGACAAACACAAAGATATACAAACATACACATATAGACACACAGGCACATACATGTACATAGATGCATGCATACATACATACACACACACAGACACACACACACACAGAGATACACAAACCCCATATACACAATAACGCATAAACCCAAACCCACGCATTACGAACTAAAAGAAACATAGAAACACACACAAAAACACAGAAACACACAAAGACAAACATATATAGACACAAAACAGATACAAAGGCAAATACAAAGACACATACAGACACACATCAGCACACAGAGACAAACACGGGGACACACGAACAGATGTATACACACATACAGACACAGACTCATACAGTCACACAGATACAAACAGACACACAATTAGACACACAGACAAACACGCAGACACAAAACATACACATACAGACAGACACACAGACACACACGGACACACAGCCACATGCAGATACACACAGACAAACAGACTCACACACAAACACACAGACACCTACAGACACAAATCTGTGCCGATTTGTTCAAAACCTGACGGCACAAATTGTCACCGCGTCACAAATTGTCGCCGGCGACAATTTGTGCCGCAACAAACATCAAAGGAATAATCAGTGATCATATAATTATACAAAGTTATTGACAAAGTTCCGATCCTCTGGTATAGTGTCGCTTCCCTCGCCGGAACTCCAGGCGTCGAACACCGAAGCGCCACTGCTCTATACCCGCGGAAACGCGACACACGTATAATGTACATGTAGTTAGAACACTGTACAACCGTCCGTCAATACACGTCGCCGCTGAGATACGACCCCGTCCGTTATCGCCATCGCCGCAGACAAACACCACTCTCCGTAAATGTCGTCGATATGCCATACATGCCGAGATAATAATAATAATAATAATAATAATAATAATAATAATAATAATAATAATAATAATAATAATAATAATAATAATAATATAATAATAAATAATAACGTCTTAATTTACGGCACAGGGTAGGCCACTTGCAGTGCTGAATAGAGCTGCATGCTTCCAGGCGGAGTGCCCTGATATTAATCAATAAATGCTAATTATTACCTACTTCTCTGACTCTTAGAAAATGCGCGAGCGGGCGACTATGGCTAGAAAAGGCAGAAGGACCAATAGATTTTAAAAAGTCTTTGTGTATGACCGGAACGGCCCGGGGCTCGAACCCGAGAGCGGGCTTACGCACGTGAAGGCGGACGCTCTAATCCAGCTAAGCGCATCCACGCCGGGCAAACAGTATAATAATCACTGTCGATCTGCAGTTCACGCAAGCCACGAACCGTTGCTCAACCCTTCCTCCATGTCGCGCGCAGTAAACGTGATAATATCTGTTTAAAAAAATATGCTTTAATGCATACTCTTGTCTGCGACTTTCCATAAGGCAGGCACCATGCCAAGTGGCTGAAAACCGGTCACAAACTGGTGGCTCTGGATTGGGCGAAATCCCTGCCATGTAATTAATATAAGAAGACCCGTACCTGATAAGCGGCACAGTCATTACAACTAAATAAGTCAGGCTCTATAGCTTCTAATGTGAGCACTGTACATTTTTACCTCGGCGAACGTATTTAACTGCTGACATAATTATGCTCATGAGTGCATTTTTGACCATTTCACAATTTGACATCTGCTACTTTAGCGGCAGTGTCCCATTTTATGGCTCGAAGAGCATTTTTACCGTATTTCATTTTAGCTTCTGACATTTTTAAAACCTGGGACATTTTTACCGTGCTGATGTTTTTAAAAGCTTTGATTTGTTTCCCGCATCTATACTCTTAACATTTTAGGCTTGCTGAAGCCATTTTAACCTTTAATAAGCTGTCTTAAGCTCTGACATTTCTTTTTACCGTGTGACAACTTTAACTTCTGAGCCATGGCTCACCTCTAACATTTTTACCTTTCTCATTTTTTCATTTTCATTTGACTATTTTACCTCTGGGCATTTAAAGGCTAAGTCAAGCAGCCTGTGCGTCTAACGATTCGGCGTCAGCCTCCGTCTAAAATATTTACGCCTCAGACGGTATTAGACGGTGGCAAATGGAATACATAGAATGGAAGCAGAAAACAGGAAAAGCAACCGTCTGTCAACGTCTAGAATATGTTTGTAATCAGTTGAAAAACGAAATTAAAAAAGTCCAATAAATGTTTAATATACGATATGCAGTTCGTATTTTTCAGAGCTGAATCGTTAGAATGGGTAGCAGTGTGACTTAAGGGCCTTTAACCTATAGAACGTGTGTTACTACCGTCGCCGTCAACAGAAAGACGAGGCAAAATACACAATTGCCAGATCACATGAAGCGCGCTGAATCACCCTGGTGAGAAGGCGCTATCAGCCACGTAAGACTGAAGCTCACATGAAAGAACTATAGGTTTAGCTAGACGTCATCTCGGTCTGATTGGCCTATTAGAAATTACGTATAAACATGGCGGCGTCAAAATCTATTAGAAAAGTTCATTCCCCATAGAAAGACGTGTTAACTAATTAAGGTGTTGAATAATTCATGATTAGATCATCAAATTTCGCAAATATGGGAAAGATCCGCTTCCTTATTTGGGAGCATCACTTATCGATAATCGAGTTATGACACGGCCTCGTCCTCAATCAGAACTTCGCACTAACTTACACAAGTCTAATGTGAATGCGCAGATCCAACATTTAATTCTGCAACAATGGTATGGCTAGTATTAATATCACGCATCTTTTGAGCGAGATAATTATAATCATATTGTGTTTGATTCAATAGCCATTTGTAAATTCAATTGGGGGTCTAATTGTTATATAGACTAGATCTATAAGTATGCAAATTGGCATATTTCCAGCATATGTACATTAATTTTTATCAAATGAAATTAATCTTAAAGGCATTTCCAACTGAATGCAATAAAGATGTAACATTCTCACAGCAATTACTTTGTATTGTAACTTATCTAACGTATAGATTTAAAAAAACTGTAAACTGGTTAGATTTAAATGTGTAAGCTAACTTTAATTGACCACAAATAATAAGGCTTAATTTTAACAGCAGTAGATTACATGTGTACTCTGCACCATAGAAAGATCTATATTTTTGAAATTTAAATTTTGACTATTTTCATGGCACTTGGTAAATTACGCAGTTAGCAAGTAGCAGATAAATAAGAACTCGACAAAGAGGGCAGAACATGATTTGTAAAAATAATTTAAAAGTTCAAGGGAGCAATTCTTTTTCGTACCAGCAAGGGCATTCAACTGATACAATCGACAATATGAATTGAGTCAATAAGAAAAAAAACTAAGCATTGGTATATAACGACTGTAGAATAAGGTGGGGATGCAGATTAGTTCGATAATTAGCACTTGTACATATCAGAGGTTAGCAAAGAGAAGATCGGACTAGGATAAGAAAGGTCGGCAATAAATTATGATGGACGAAGATATTTCGCAGGTGACCAGTGTTGTAGTCAAGAGAAAGATAAGCAACTGGCAAAAAATGTAATGTTGAATCTAACTTTGGAGATCGTGATTTAATACCGTGAAAAAAATGCTAGAGAACCACATCGAATAATACAGAGACTTAGTGCAAAAAGCTTAGGGCTTAGAGCCTAAGGTCATACTGTTAAGGAGCCGTAGTAAAAATAAATAAATAAGTTAAATACCTGCCTTAATAGACATACCCAGACCAGGGATAAAGATCCTACCCTAAAATGAATCCTGAGGAGTTCAGAAAAGAAGCTGAAGAAAGACAAATAAATGGAGGAACCAAAGGTCATTAAACAAAGGAGGGATAAGAGTGCAAGAGCTTCGAGTAGGACGAATTCCAAGACAATGAATAATGTGACCCAGTCCCCCCAGTAATACGGTCTAAGCGGTATCGCTGACGCTGGCTTAATCCAGCAAGGCATATCTGGATACCAACAGTCCCAACGTTGAGACTGAATGCTTCAACGGCTGTGTGATTGGCAAAGTTTTTTTATTTTTTAAATATTTTACTATTTTTATGCATTTAAACCGTACGATGCTTGAACAGGTATTTAAAGTATAGATCTAACCATAATGTTAGATCTAATCAGCCTCTGTGTAGTCTGTAGAGAAGAAGATAAGGCTGTAAATAAGCATGTCAATGAATCGATATGACGGTATTCGACCAATGGTGTCTGGTCGTTTCTTCGGGGACCCTCATTTAACAGTGACTGAGTAGGGCTGCTATTAAATGAGGGTCGCTGAAGAAAACGAGCAGACACCGTGCGGTCTGAGTACGTGTAGCGTAAGATGCTGAAAAAAACGGTCAAAAAACTAATTAGATACACAAGTTTCGAAGCCTTTTAAAAAACCAGAGCCTGTCAAAGTAGATCCGATACTCTGAGTAAACGTAAATCTTACTGAACGTTAGAGTCTTAGTCCCAGGAATCAAGTCTATGGCCTAATCTTAAGTAACGCTAAGCGTTAGGATTTAGGCAGGTATTACATTCTAAACGTTAGTTCCCACGCACATCAGAGATTAAGCAGCTAATTATTGTGGCGACAGCGACTAAACTGTTATAAGTTAACGGTCGTCGAGGAGAAATTCTAAATTAAAGAAGATACAGTAAAAAAGAAAAAGAACCTGGGAGCCAACGTCTAGGGCAACTCATCTTAAAGATGCCAGAGTATTTAAACTCTATGGGGCTTTATGTGTATTATTTGGTGGGGCAGAATCTGGCGACTTTGGCATGTTAAGAGTTAATAGTAAGTTAAAGGAATCTAGGCTTGTTGGGGGCACCTGTCTGACACAAACACTAATTTGATGTTGTGACAAGACGCCTAGCTAACGTTAGATAGATATAGCCAAGCCTGAATCTATGTTAGGATTAGAGTCTGACGTTACAGCCTGACTCAACTAGGGGTCTAGATGCCGCCAAAAAAAATATCGTCGCAGAAATCTAACTGTTACTTTAACACTAACAAACTAACGTTAGTGAAGGTCTAACGTTAAGTAAGCATAACGTTTGCTAAAGCTGTCTAAGCCTGAGCCTCTGAGGGGGCCGGGGTTTCGACCGTGAGTCAGATATCCGTCAATCCGTCAAATTCTATACGAACATAGTAAGTAAATCTCTTTAGACTTACCTTTGATTTCTTTGAACAAGCTGTTATATAGAAAGATCTCATCGACATCGAGTCCAACGAGGATCGCCATGTTTGCAGTATTTTGTTTCTACTTGTTGCGTGTAAAATGCATGCAGGCCCTATAAGCTTGTGTAAATTTGCATTGCCTGCGACAGACGTGTTCACCGGGATAAAAATAAAAAATTATGCTAATTAAGTTTATGACGTCCCGCAGAGGCGTGACGCAGTCAGAATTGACAAGTAGTGATTTTCAAATAAGGAATTGTTTTCTCTTTATTTGGGAAGCTGGTGACGTAGTTTGTCTTTCCTATGAATTATTCAACACCTTAATTGTTAACACGTGTCCCTATTAGTAGAGCAGATAAGCAGACCAATTGTGCAAAATTTGACTAAAGCACGAAACTTTCACCAGTGTTAGTACATGCCATAAGCTTTATTTTAAGATCGGGAGGTAAGTCAGATTTGATCTCTGATGACCTCTAGAGGTCAATGACCTTAATTTATGCAAATTTTGAGGTTTGGCGTCATTTTGGTAATAAAAAACGTGGTTGTGATGCACTAAACATGCACTTTTGTTACAGTGGAGTTGCCCTGGCTTTCCAGAAAGCATTGGTAATTATAAAGAGGCTTTTACCTTCGACCTTTGATGATTGTTAAAGGTCAATGACCTGAAAATGTCAAAATATTTATTTGGCGTCATTGGTTAATGATGAATATGGTTATGATGCGCTAAAACACCTATTTGTGTCTCGATGGAATTGTCTTCATATTCCACGGATCAATGTTGATTATTAAAAGGTTTTTGCCTGTGACCTCTGTGGAGTGTGAAAGGTCAATGACCTCAAAATATCAGAATATTGATATTTGGCATCATTGGTTAATGATAAAGTTGATTATTATGTACATGCATTGAGCAAGCATCTGTGCTACAATAGAATTGTTTTCATATTCCACAGATCATTATTGATTATTAATAGGATTCTACCATTGACCTCTCATAACCTTGATAGGTCAATGACCTCAAAATGTCAAAATATTGATTTGGCGTCATTGGTTAATGATAAATATGGTTATGATGCGCTAAAACACCTATTTGTGTCCTGATGGAATTGTCTTCATATTCCACGGATCAATGTTGATTATTAAAAGGTTTTTTGCCTGTGACCTCTGTGGAGTGTGAAAGATCAATGACCTCAAAATATCAGAATATTGATATTTGGCATCATTGGTTAATGATAAACGTGATTATGATGTACATGCATTAAGCAAGCATCTGTGCTACAATGGAATTGTTTTCATATTCCACAGATCATTATTGATTATTAATAGAATTCTACGGTTGACCTCTCATAACCTTGAAAGGTCACTGACCTCAGAATATCAGAATATTGATGTTTTGCGTCATTTGGTTAATGATTGAATTGATTATGATGTACATGCTTTAAGCATGCATTTGTGTCTACAATGGAATTATCTTCATATTGCACTGAGCGTTGATAATTATGAACTGGCTTCTGCCTTTGAACTTTGATGACTGTGACAGGTCAATGACCTCAAAATGTTATAGTATTGATATTAGATGGATAGTTCATGG
>JZLH01S0156046.1:6768-24837 GCA_001188425.1 Eucidaris tribuloides
ATGAAGGGGGGGGGGAGGATGGGGAATGAAGATACCCTGCCCGGCGAATAGTGTGTGTCATATTGTTTTGAAAACAATGGCGTTTTTTCATTAAAAGAGCAGAATCGGGGGGGGGGAGGGATGCGGATGGAAGTATCCCTGCCCGGAACTAGTGTGTGTCATTTGTTTTGGAAAAAATGGCTTTTTTCATTAAAGCAGAATGAAACCCAGACATCTTCCTATACTCAGATAATAGAGAACAATAAAAGAAATACAACGGTGAAAGTTTGAGCAAATTTGGTTGAACTGTTCAAGAGTTATGAATATTCAAGGGCAATTCCAAGCAAATGAAGACATTTATCAAAAATCAAATCTGTCTTTATTATGTTAATTATGTGACCTATCACTAACCTAATGCCATGGATGTTCGTAAATAATAAAAGTCTTTCAAATTAAATAAAAATAATTTTTCAATTTTTGCTAATTTCCTCAAGATCTTGAACCAGCATTAAAATTGTATGTGTGGAACTGGAGGAAAAGAAAATCACTAAAATGCGAATTACACAAGTTTCTTTTGATATTTTTTCTCAAAAATTTTGATAAAGGGAAATAGATGGACACATTTCTGTATTTCTGAAGCCATGATGATATTTAATTGATTACCCTGGGTGAAATGCCCTCCTGAGTGTCACCGGACAAACTGTAATGCGACTGACCGTAATGCGACTAACCAGCATTTTTCTATCCGCAAAGGATACTTTACATTGATGACCAACTCTAAATAGCTTGTTTGAAACTTCTTTATTGAGGTCATGTGGTGCAAGTAATAAAACTGGTAAAAGTGTTTTCGTTTAAGAAAAATAGTGAATTGTAATAAGTGGATTTTTTGGCATGTCCTTTTTGTGTAACGCGACTAACCAATTTTTACCATGTTGTGGCGTTAACAGTATAACACCTGCAACATTTTTGATATTGTTATTTTAAGGCTTTGGGTGACAAGTTAAAGTCAATGTGTAAACTTGACAGAAAGACTCATTCTTGTAAGACTGATAACACAAAGTAACAGACTTGACACATAAAAGTGTAATGCGACTGACCGTGGAATTGCCCTCAAAGTTTATTTAATCTTTGTTATGGAGGATTCTTAAAATTGGCAACTCTACCACTTTTTGAGATGAAAGTGTGGAGAATTCCCCATTGGCTCTCTACACAAATTTTCACTTACTCTCATTTTTTATGATATGTTTGATTGCCTCTTGCTTGTTGTACAAGTATCTCCCAGCTAAAATGATTTGTACATGTTTTCTGGAAGAATTTGATTACCTTCACAACTAACATTTCAGAAAACATAAATATGTGAAAATTTGTGTACAAAGCCAATGGGGTGTTCTCCACACTTTCATCTCAAAAAGAGGTAGTGTTGCCAATTTAGGAATCCTCCATATATTATTTGAACATTTATATCTCTTGAACGGTTCAGTCAAATTTGTTCAAACTTTTCACCATTTTCTTTCTCTTCTCTGAATGCAGGTAGATGTCTGGGTTTCATTCTCCGTTAACGTAATAGGCTAACATTGTGGAGCTTCAAATTAAAGAAAATTGTCAAACTGTGATATCTGAGCTACATAGTAGTGTTCAAATGGACAATTTAAGTAAACACCTTAGAATACCAAAGTTTGGAAAGTCATGCAGTCACTGGCATGGTATGCATGAATAAACAATTAGTACTCCACCCAACTTTTAATTAGATCCACACACAGTAAGTCTGTGGGAGGAAATGGGCACGTGAATCTGGTCAGCTTGAATGCTTGTAGATTTTCACTCGTTAGAAGCTTTAAATCATCATTTTGAAGTACAATTTTTTTCAGGACTTCATTTTTAGACCTTTACAAAGGGCAAGTCCAAGCTATTTGCCTCACAAATTTCCAAGATGCCAATTTTTTCAACTTAGTCAAATGAGTCCTGAGTTAGGTTATCAATTTAAAGCCATAAACATTAATATTTCATGACTGATTAAAAAAAAGTAGAAATCTGTACTCCGTTAGTAGTAATCAATGAATACATTATGCGATGAAATTAATGAGGTCAATGGTAAGCGATGGACATTTAATGATAATCATAGTGAATGTTTTCAATGATTAGCAATCATTTATGACAGAGCAGTGTGATGGTCATATAGTATAGGCGAGGGCGTATTATACACAAGAAATTTCATGTATCAACTAATATATATATGCAAAATGAGTGACGTTCAAAATTTTGAATGTCCCACGCGGTTACGTTTTTGACAATTTTAATACTTTCAATGCATAATGAAAAACTTTTTGAAAATTGAAATCCAAAGTACAAAAAAAAAAAAAACCAAAAAATTTTACCTTGGGGGGACACCTAATAACATACACAAAAATTTGATCAGATATATGCACTTACATCAATTGTAATTGCTTTTCGGTAACGCGGGGACAATGTGGTACATGGTGGGACATAATGCACATATTTGTATTAAGAATCGTTCAATATAAATGTCATTCTTGCTTCCTCTAATATGTTCTTACAACCATTACATGATGGGACAAGGCTCCAATGACCTTCTTTGGGTCACCTGAGGTCTTGCAAACTCTCATGTGGTGCCCACAGAAAAAAAAACATCATTATACAATTTTTGGGGTTTTGATCCTGCATAGGCACCCAACGGAAGCCACTGAATCAGTTGAAAACTTTGCATCCTCTTGCATAAGACATTAATGATAGCCAATAATGTGTCTCACCCAAGAACCTAACAGTGTATTAACCTTTGACCCCAATATAAACATGGCGGTCTGTTGATGCATTAGGGAATTTACCATTCCAAGTTAGTTACAATGGGCTGATACCAACCCAGTAGAAAAATTGCAGGGTTAGTCCTATTTTATGAGATTTGATCTCAATTGACTTGACCTACATATGTGATCTTTGACCTCCAAATAACATGAGGTATCCTGTTCTTTGAGTTTTTTTTTTTATACCAACCAAGTTTTGGTTACAAATGGGCTTGCGGTAGAAAGTTACTTAGTTTTGGCCCTTATGGGCCCTCAGGCGGCCCAGCCAGGAATGTATTTTCAAGAACCCTTTATCCCCTCCCCATAAGGATCGGCATTCCCACCAAGTTCGCCGTCAAATTCCTCAATTGAAAAGAAACTTGATGTTATGGTGAATTATTCCATAGGGGTTCTGCCTCAACCTTTTGAAAACCCCCCCCCCCGGGGACCAAATGGGGCCACCCTGGGCATTGACTATGAGGAAACATTAATTCATCACATACCAGTATACAGGTATTATATACTGTGAATAGGTAACTATGATATAGAGAGAGATCATTTGAATTACATGCTACTGTAACCTCTTTTGGCTCTGTCCCAGGATACCCCGGGGGGGGGCGGGGGGCGGGCAGGGCACGGTTACTATTCAGCATTGAATTCCCCACCGCTTAAGGCATCATTCCTGCCAAGTTTGGGCTAAATCAATAAATGTTCAATGCAATTATGACACTGGGAAAAATTGTCCCACGCTGTTACTGTCCCACGGCGTTACCATAGCATGTTTTGTAACTCCCTATGACCTTGCAACAACGGGAAGTTGTATGTTTCATGAAAAGTTGTACTTAAATATGTGATTAGACTGCCTTAGAAGCATGGAACTAACCAAATTTATTTTGCCTTTTTAAATTCACAGAGTTTTGAGAATAAAGTCAAAGTAAAAAAAAGCTGCAAATTTTGTGGTCCCACGCGTTACCGAAGAATAAATTAACATAAATTAATTAAGAAGTGAGTGATTTCAATTATTATTTCTATTGTGGATAAAGATCCTTAGTACCTATTAGAATATACGGAAGAATTGGGGTTTCATCATACTATATGGGGAAAGGGCCTGTTTTTGCTTCTGATGTCCCACGCGTTACCACCGCAAAATAGCTTGGACTTGCCCCAAGTGATCTGAGAGCGTGGAAGATTATGTACATAAAGCTCACATTTTTTTAAAACTGTGGTCAATGTTAGCCTGTGGCTTTAAAAGTAAAAGTTGTAAGTGAAAGGGTTTCAAATAAAGACACACACACAAAAAAACCCTAAAAATATAACATGGAAAGTTTATGTAGTATGTACATAGTGATTTACCTAAATTACAATTTTTTGATATTTCCTTTTTATTTTGAATTTTTTTGCAGGAGGCATATCGTGGAAAACTGGTTCCTCAGACCATGGCAGGACCTTCTGATCCAGAATGGTTCAAGAAGAGACTGATGCCTTCCAACCATCATCCAGCTGGTTTGATCGATGCTGCACCTCTCATGGCTCGTTACCATGGCGATGAGGAGGATGATGAGGAAGGAGGAGGTTGGTTGAAGGTCGAACTGGAAGATCCCGAGACAGAAATGGACCAGACAGCCAAGACATTAATCAAGACCGAGGAATTCATGGAATGTGGTACAGAAAATGTCAGACATAAAATAGAGGATGCTGAAGATACCGAGTTATCTTTTTGTAGACCAATAAAACAAGAAGTTATTGATGATATCAGCTGCACAGAAGGTAGTCATCATGGAGAGTATGTCTGCCCTCCAATAAAACAAGAAGTTATTGATGATCATCATGGAGAGTATGTCTGCCCATCAATAAAACAAGAAGTTATTGATGATCATCATGGAGAGTATGTCTGCCCACAAATAAAGCAAGAAATCAGTTGCACAGAAGGTAGTCATCATGGCGAGTACTTCTACAGACCAGTAAAACAAGAAGTTATTGTCAATGATATCAGCTGCACAGAAGTTAATCATCATGGAGAGTATGAATGCAGGACAGTGATTCATGACGACGGTCGGAGAGTTTCTGTCGAAGTTCAGACGGATGACCAGCCGGAGGAACCCAAAGAGGACAGTGACTCGGAAGGTCACCACTTGAGGACAAACATCATGATTGGGCAGAAAGTCGTAGAGGAGCTGCTGCTCATATCCAAGTCATCGTGTGACGCCTCGGCCAAAACTCACTGGGTGAAGCCTCCCAGAAAGCTGAAGAAAAAGAGAGGACGCAAAAGGCCGGGATCCAAGTTGGGGGATAGTGACTGTCACGTGTATGGGCTTCTGAACACCCGACCCACAAGACGGTCTGCAGCGACCGACGGGAACGCTAAACAGTCACTGAAAGTTTTCCTAAATAATAAGAATAAAAACAGTCACATGGAACGTCATTGGAATAAAAGTGTACAGAATGCGGAGACGACATCAGATGATACGAACGAACAAGACAACCTCTCTGACGACGTGAATTCATCGCGAGTCCATCACTCAAGTCGTAAACAGCCATCCAACGGCATTGAAGACAGTGGGCAGAGATTCTACTGTGAACAATGCGGTACGTGCTTCCCGTCCTACTCTACTCTAGAGGACCACCTCAAGGAACATAGTGAAACCTCACGACCCATCAAACTGGAACCTGTGGAGTACATTGAACACAACTATTTCTGCGACGAGTGTGGGGAATGCTGCGTGGGATCCGAAGAATTCATACTTCACATTCGGAAACACAATGAAGCTCAAAGACATAAGTGTCCCAAATGCCCAAAGTCATATTCCAAGAGAGTCACCCTGGAACAGCACCTTGCTAAACCGCATTACAGCTGCAGTGAGTGTCCTCGGGTCTTTGACAAGCGGCAAAATTATCTGAACCACCTGTGGTTGCACCGGAACATATCACGAAAGAATACCACCGTGAAACCACGACAACAAGGGACGACCGTAAAGGAACTCATCAAGCTAAGAGAATCCAAACGCAAGGAGAGCAAAGATGATGAAGCCAAGACCAGTCAGAGTGTCTCAGACACGGGACCTGCCTCCGAAAGAACTGATGAGGAGACTTGCGCTGTGCCCAGTACGCCGAGGACCGTCACAAGGTACACCGCTGGAACCCAGCAAGGTCTGGTAGGTGAGTCAAGTGGTGTCAGTGCTGTAGCTAGTGGTGCACCAGCCTCGTTGAGCGGTGGCATCAGTAACGGCATGGATGGTGTAACGCACCCAGCGTACATTGCAGCTGGGATGAATGGCACAGCTGGCTTGCTTGCTATTGGAGGTGACGCCAAAGAGATTTATGCAGGTGCCGACAAAGTACCCAGCACATCCCATAATGTTGGAGCAGTTGAAACCAAAGAGATTTGTGATGGTACCCTTGGTAGCGGTGGAGTACCAACCACATTGCCTGGTACCGGTGGAGTACCAACCACATTGCCTGGTACCGGTGGAGTACCAACCACATTGCATGGTAGCGGTGGAGTACCAACCACATTGCATGGTACCGGTGGAGTACCAACCACATTGCCTGGTACCGGTGGAGTACCAACCACATTGCATGGTACTGGTGGGGTACCAACCACATTGCATGGTACGGCAGGACTTCTTTTGGTTACACCATTGCTACCGTCAGGTATTACCACAGTGAGTATGGCGGCAGCCACTCCAAAAGCTGTGTATTCTAGCATCACCGAAGCGATCCAACATGAATTGTACAGCCATTTCAGCACCGTTGAAGGTGACGGGCCGGGGAGATTCCAGTGCAAGAAGTGCAGGAAGACGTACAAGTTCCGCCGCCACCTGGAGTCGCACATCTACACCACCCACGTGGATCGTCAGCTCATTGAACAGTTTGAATCTTCCGTTTGTGATGTTTGTGGGAAGGTTTTCCCTGGGGAGGAGAGTTTACGCGCTCATATGAAGAAGCACAACGGAAACAAACCCTATGTCTGCAGTATTTGCAATGCGTCGTTCCCATACAGGAGATCACATATGATCCACTGCAGGACTCATGTACGTTCAAAGTCTCTGATGTCATGAGGGTTTTTTTTTTTTTTGGTAAACATCTCGAACATATACCAAGGATGTTAGCAGTTCATCTCTGTATTATCAAATTAATGGTAAATTAGATAAAAGGCTTGGAATGATTCTTAGGGCATGGGTGGTGCTAGGGTACAATTTTAGGGGGCAAAATCTGTTTGGGAAATTTTTTTCTCGGCCAAATTTTTCCCTCAGAGAGCTAAAATGCATAAAGTGTGTGTGTGTGTGTGGTTGGGGGGGGGGGTGATGGTCCACAGAAATAATTTTGTTCCTATTTTTTAGAATATCTGTCTATATATATTGCATGGGAAATGTAAGAATGTCCATATTTTTGTTCCAAATTTCCACACCATTTTATCCCTATTTCTTAAGTTTCAGGGGTGACAGGTATATAACAGCAATTCCATGTGCTGTATGTCACACAAGTCACAAGCCAGGATATAGATCAAAAATGAGAATATAAGTGAAAATTTGTTTTACCAAATACCTGTGCCAAATAATGCACACCCTTTTTCCAGTATAATGAAGGAACTAAGTGAAGACTTTTTAATTAGAAAATATGTTTGCATATATTCCACTTACTGTCTACCAAGTGAAACACACCATCTGATCTGTCATTATTAGTACTGTTGCACAGCAGCAAACTGAGAGTTTAAAACAAAAAGTTAATCAAATTACAAAAAAAAAATCAGCATAAAGTAAACAAACATGTCACATATAGTAATTTTATGAAATATATCACCGAACTGGAAAATGTTTTTAAAAATCAGACATTGTATATATAGGCCTAAATTGTGGACGAAATTTTAAAATGTATAGATACATGTACATCCTGCTGGCAGTACTAAATTGTTAATAGAAATCAAATATTTGTATGTGTCATCAAATTATTGGGAGAATAACTAATTAGTATTTTGACATAAATTAATACACATGTACATGTATCTGGGTATGTATTATTTTGATATGTACAGTATAGACCATTTTTTATCAAGATCTTGTAGTGTAACTCATTTACAATTTTAACCCATTATGAAGTCAGCTGTACATGTAACATCCATTTGTGTTAATTTTACCATGTTGCCTAGTTATTTTTACCAGAATTGTATGGAAAAAGCATTGAGTGGTGAACAGAGTAACTACATTCCTGGTAAATTAAGACAGTTTCACACTTAAAATAAATGACCAGGAAAAATTTGACAGGGATTTTTCTTAGTTGTTGGTATGATGAAAACTGTTATTAGGGAATTAAATAATAGTAAAATGATTTGACTTTCATGTGGTACATCTGTCGGGGAAAATTTTGCTGGCAAAAATTGTTTTTACGTCCAAGTGAGCCGCCAAGAAAATCACTCGGTGGGGGGAAAGAAGGGGGGGGGTGGGTTGGCAGAAATTTCTGTGGTTTTACTTTATGGCCAAATTCGTTCACAAATATGAAAAAAAAAAAAACCAAATTTGCTCCATGAAAATCTTGGGTGGGGGGGCAAAATTTTTGAAAAAGCTAAAATTCCACTAATTTTCATTTCTTTGAAAACAATTTGGGTGGGGAACTGCCCCCTCCCCCCCCCCGGACTGGTGACACCCCTGAGTCACAGTTGACTCGTTGGGCCGAGGGGGGGGAGGGGGCATTGCTTTGATTCACACCTATAAACAAAACATGTAGCCCTGGGCATTCATTATATAAATTTTGACAAGACATATTTACCGGTCCTAGGACTACTCCCCTATAGGACAACTCCTTGGGGACGACTCCCACAGCCTACAGGATAACTCGCCCGGCAGAGTTTAACAATGTTTTCCCGTCTTAAAGTTGAGTTGTCCTGGGGGGGGGGGAGGGGGATATGTCTTCCAGGGATAATCCTCCAGGCGAGATTTCCCCTAGGGTAGTTGTCCTACAGGCAAGCTGTCCTCCGGGGAGAAGTCCTCCAGGAGAGTTGTCCTCCAGGGGAGTTGTCCTTCAGGGGAGTTGTCCTCCAGGGGAGTTGTCCTCCAGGGGAGTTGTCCTCCAGGAGTGTTGTCCTCCAGGGGAGTTGTCCTTGGGGGAGTTGTCCTCCAGGGGAGTTGTCCTCCAGGAGAGTTGTCCTCCAGGGGAAGTTGTCCTCCAGGAGTGTTGTCCTTCAGGGGAGTTGTCCTTGGGGGAGTTGTCCTCCAGGAGAGTTGTCCTCCAGGGGAGTTGTCCTCCAGGGGAGTTGACCTCCAGGGGAGTTGTCCTCCAGTGGAGTTGTCCTTGGGGGAGTTGTCCTTGGGGGAGTTGTCCTCCAGGGGAGTTGTCCTCCAGGGGAGTTGTCCTCCAGGGGAGTTGTCCTCAGGGGAGTTGTCCTGATATGCACCAGGATCAGTCTTTTAATGTCAGTGAAATATAAAATATAAGATAAGTGGTAGTTTTATCATTATTTTTCTCTGTTACTTCTGTGACATAACCCGAGAACATATTTTCCTTTCACATTTGTCTTGAAAAGCAGATAACAAAATGTGAAAATGTTTGGGATTACGTCACTCCATACAGTTTATCCAGTGAGGAGAGTGGATAAGAAGGGTGATAACTCTGAACCCAAGAGAAGAAAACAGACGCTAATGCGACAGAGTTTGTACGTTGTTAATGAACTTCAGCTTGTCAAAGGAGTAGAGTTGACGGCGTCTGGCGTCTTTATTTTTAACTGAATCATTGATGCTACATTAATTGTGTCTTCCAGGTCTACCACATTCACATGTTAATCACATGTTAGTTATATGTTAGTCACATGTCAGTCGCATGGTAGTCAAATGCTAGTCAAGTGTAAGTCAAATGTGTGGCAAATGACTAGTCTTTTTCATCTCAACTATAAACTGACTAAAGATGTCTTATGATTGTTGTTTGTTTTTAATGTAACATGTTTCCAGAATTTCATGTGTACATTTATGTATATATTCATTTATGAAAATTATTATTCTGTAGTGTAGTAGATGGTAATTTTTATGTGTACAAAACTGGCATATTTATGTGTAAATCTGATGTATCTTTCAATTCGTAAAATTTTAAGCGTATACAACTAGGATGTCTATTTATGCAACTGTATTAACACTTTTAACAACACAAAACTGTCACACTATACTTACCCCATTGGTATTCAGTGGTATTCAACAATTATATTGTGTACCAGTCTAGTTTTGTATTATTGTGATTTTCAAATATATATTCCAACCTCAGTTATGTGACCACATTGGAATTGTAATATAGCCATGTAAGAGAGATTATGTTCAAATACATTACTGTGTAACAACATAAGGAGGGGGAGGGGGTAATATGCATGCCTTTAGCTATACCAGTCATATTACAAAGCACAGATCATGCACACAGTACAAAAGACGTCACACAAGTGACACTTCATTTATTGTACCCCTGATACTAAGCAGGTGTCTGTGTTTATGATAACACTCGAGGTGTCTTAATTACTGACAGTAACAGGGAGGTGCCATTGTGCAGATAATAGAGAAATCCAGTAAAGTGATGGCCGGATATCTGAGGTTGTAGTGTATATTCGAAACCTGTTAAATGTTGATAGAAAAGCCAAATGGTGTTCGGTTTGCCTTGAAAACTCTTGGAAATACTCTTTTTTTATTAGAGAAAAAAAATTATTACTAGTCCTGTCCGTACAAGTAAGTGCTAATTGGCTAATGTTCATGTTGATATTATATAATAACCTTTAAAGAATTGATCTTTTATTTGCCTTTCCCTGACCAAGAGGAAGACCAGTTAGGTAACCTTGAGTACAGTACACTCTCGTTATAAGAACACTGGTATAACAAAATTTCCTTATAAAGAAGTAAAATCTCTGGTCCCATATCTTGGTTTTCCTTTGTAACCTATTGTTTTTGCAACTCTGATATGAAGAAATTTCATTATAAAGAACAAAATTTTGGGGGTCCCAAGACTTCTTCAACTAGAGTGCACTATACTGTGAAAACAATCACAGGTTGTTTTAGGTGGGGATTGAACCTAAATGTATGACCTCCTAATTTCTTGAAGGGCATCAGTACACCACCAATTTGGCCCGAGTGTTAATTTTAGGTTCTAATCTACCTAGACACCATGCTACTGCAAATTATTAAGAATAATTTATTATTATTCAATTTATTGTATTGATAAAAAAGTATTACAGAATCAATTTTACTGTTGCTTCACTGTGATAACTTACTGAGCAGAAGTTTGAAAATGGAATGTCTGCTTCGTGAGATTGAAATACGCAGACTAGCTATTACAGAGAAATATGTACTTCTTGTGCTTTCAAGGACACAAGTTAACAATGGGCACAGTTTAAAAAATCTGAGTACTCCTAATCGTCCATGCTCTAAGTTTCTTTGATAAGGTCTAAAAAATGAAGCCCTAAAAAAAATAGTCTGTACATGTATGTCAGTCAAAGCTGGTTTAGCGGCAGGGCTGCCACACAAAATTTTGATTTCCCCCTACACCGCATGCGTATTTTCCCCTACGTACACCACTTTTCACCTACGCCTCAAAAACCCAATTTCCCCTATGTACCCATGTTTTCCCCTACAAAAATCAACTTTTCCCCCATGAAGGTATGTTTTCCCCTACAAGTACAAAATAAGTAAATTTAACCTTAGTAAATACAAAATATTGATCACGATTTTTTTGCCGGAGATGGATAAAATGAACGATTATAGTCAGAAATCCTTTAAGAATTCAAGAATGTTTCTGAAAAATGTCAAAACCCCCTACATCTCCTACAAATCGTCAAAACCCCTATGTTTCCCAACGGAAGGTAATTTTCCCCGTAGGTATCCCCTACAACCTATGGTTGACTAAAATCCCCTACGGGTTTCCCCAGAGTGGCAGCCTTGTCAGCAGCCACTGTCCATAGTGGCCAACCTGCCTGTAGTAGCCACTAAAATAATTCCCCTGGAGAAAAGTTGTGTGTTAAAGAATCTGTCTATAGCAGCCCCCTTTCTATAAATGCCACATTTTTTTTTATACTCAGCCTGAGTAGTAAATCATGACTTAGATGTTTATTGATGCATAGCATGCCAGTGGCAGCATAACTTTCCAAACTTTAGTGTGCTAGGATGTTTATTTGTCTGTTCAAGCACTATTACATGTACAGGTGACTCTGCCTGAGTTGAATCTCTTGGGACCACAGAAATCTGTTCGACTTTGGCAAAATTTGACTTGGAACTTAGAAGATGTAAATAAGGCATGTTTTGCATATTCTGGTCTGAAATAATGCTTCGAGTTAAGCGATTATTGGACTTATGGAAGGTCGACTTATGCAGAGTCTACTGTGTTCCTCAGATCTCAAAGTTTAGATGCTTTTAAAATTACAGTTCCACAATGTTAGCAAGTAGCAAGATAGGAAGAAGTCCTTACTTTGAGATAAAACTACTCTAGAATCAAGCACACTGTACTGCCCCCCCCCCCATGACAGAAGGGCATAACTGACATTTTGGTGTTTTGGAGATGAGCAAAATGTATTTTGTTCAACACATAAAGCCCTATTCAATGTCCTTTTAACAAGCAGATTATGAAACAAAGGGACACTTAATTCTAATTAATATTTTTTTCTTGTTCTGCATGTTTAACATGATGTACTGAGTCCCCTACACTATATAACTCAATTTTTTTAAAAAAAATATGCCCTTTTGTCGTGGGGGGGGGGGCAGTATATTCAAGGCTTCTGTCTTATATACTGGTAAAATGTTTATTACTTTTTAAACCATCAGTACTCGTCGTGACTGGAGAAATTGTGTAGCTTTGTACGGGATCAATCAAGGTACCAGATGAATTCTGATAAATGCAGTACTGGTAAATGGACCCTTATTTCTTTACAAGAAGACAAATCCTTCCAGCCAATAGATACTCCAGCTGGGGGTTGTTTCATAAAGCTGTTTGTAAGTTACGAACGACTTAACCCACGACTGATGATACCTTCTTGTGCTACATGTAAATGCATGAGAAACTGATTAGCACCCAAGAACGTATCACCAGTTGTTCGTTAACTTGTTCATAACTTACAAACAGCTTTATGAAACACTCCCCCTGGTGTACACATATTTTTCAACCGACATGTATTTGGTTCTTACGGAATTTTTGTCTTTTCCCACTCATGTCAATGCCATATAAGTCTGATTATGTTATTCTCAATTATTATGGAAATAGGTGTTTGTCCAATACATGTATATGTTTAATGTTCCAGAATTTTGGTAATACAGTTCGAACTCGATTAACGGCCACGTTGGGACCAGCAGCCATCCGGATAAGTGATATGGTATAGCGGGGAGGTATACATGCCATAAGTTGTTGTATAAACAACCCAAAGACCATGCACAAATTGCAACAGACCTCCCACAAGTGATACTTTATTTATTGTTCCCTGATACCCAGCCAGTTTCTGTGTACACTTCTGATAAAGGTGTATAAATTACAGGCAATGACTGATAAGTCCACTGTCCGGATAATAGAGATCTCCGTATAATCGATGGCCGTATAATCGAGGCCGAACTGTACATGTATTTGTATAACAATGATAATTAGTGGTAGTATTACATTGTAGTAGTTGTATAGTAGTGGTCATCGAGGATGGTGCTGGGGTAAAATCTTAGAGCAAAATCCGTGGGGTAGGGGGGCATAAATGTTAAAAGACCCAAATTTCATAAATGCCACTCGCAGCCACTGCAAAAAAACCAAAAAACAAAAAAACATGATTTTCTGAATTTGGAAATGAGGTGGTGGTGGTGGTACATGTAGTGGTACTAGTAGTACATGTAATAGTATCATCATTACAATTACTACTACTACTACTTGTACTACTTCTGCTACACTAATTCTACCAATACTATTACTACAACTACATACATCTTATGATACTGCAACTGCTGCTGCTATTACTACTACTACTACTACTAATTACTACTACTACATATACAGTGTAATACCACAACCATTTCACATTGTGATGTGTTTATATGTTAGTCTCTGAACATTTAGAACCCAGTAGTTAATAATCACTTGTCACTTTCTACAAATTGGGTTGCACACAGGTCGGGCAGCCGCTATAGAAAAGACCATGAAATATCTTGATCAACTATCAGCACTGAAGAAAGACAATGTATAATAATTTCATATATGTAATGATGACATCATGTATTCAGTAAACTCATAATGCGTCAGTTGTCCGGCAGAATGGCCCGAGCATATTTTCCCGGCAGAAAAGCCTTAACACTAAATTCTCTTTAACTTGAAAATACAAAGTACAGTAGTGTGATATTTTTAGATCCTTCTTTCAGTCTGTTAAAGGTATTGGCTAACATTTACCACAGTTAAAAAAATCTGAGCTACATGATTCCCCATGCTACCATTGTCGTTGATGAGGCCTAAAAATGACGCCCTGAAAAAATTGTATTTCAAAATGATTATTTAGTGCTTTAAAAAAGTGAAAATCGTAAGTTGATCGGGTTCACCTGCCCATTTTCTCCCATAGACTTACTGTGTGTACACCTAGGCTATTTAAACTCGCCCCGAGTTTTAATCGTTTATTCATGCATAACTTGCCATTGGCAGTGTAACTCTCCAAACTTTTGTATTCTAGGGTGTTTATTTGTCCATATGAACACTACTATGTAGTTCAGATATCAAAATTCGACAAGTTTTTTTTAAATTGAAGCTCCACAATGTTAGCCTGTCACTTTAAGTGCAAATATCAAAGTAATATTCTCAAATTGTTGAGGCCCTTCTGCCGGGAACATATGCTAGGGCCCTTCTGCCGGGAACATATGCTAGGGCCCTTCTGCTGGGAACATATGCTAGGGCCCTTCTGCCGGATAACTGAATGTATACGGAACCATTTGTCAACTCGGGAGTAGAATCAGTTTCTCTTGAATGATATATGTACTAATATTTATGTAATTAAATAATTAATTGATTAATTAATCCTTGAGGGTTTTCAAATCTCAGTTTGTATATTACTAACCATAATACCCAAAGCTTGTATTTTTGGAATTTTGACTCGATTTGTAATGAACTACATACATTGTTGTATGTCCTTAAAGGTAAATACATGATAGGGGGTAGTCCTCAACTTGGGTTAAAACTATTCTAGAATCAAGAAAACTATACATGGATTCTACTGTGAAAATTTTGTAGTCAAAAGTTGACTCATTTTAAAATAATGTCCATCAGTATGCCCTGTAACAGACGAATGTGTAGTGTAGCCTTCTATGGGGATTGAATCTATCGTGCCCCGATGAAATTAAACTGCTGGACTGTTCATGCTTATTCTCCTTAAACCCAAGACAAATCTTCTAGCCAGAAAATCCACTCCAGCTGGTGTACATTTGGTTTATCTTGGTTCTAAAGGCTTTAATATGTCATAACTCGGCTATTCTGTGGTGGATTTTCGCCAAACTTTCGTTAATATGTTTCTCTCATTTTTCTGCTTTTAACCAACTTGACATCAGGGTGCACCTTACCTTTAAGACTACATATACCTAAGTGTGACATTGCTGTGGTTCAGAAATCTGTGTGGACAATACTGCCCCCCCCCCCAATGACAAAAGGGCTTCAAAATTGAGTTTTATAGTATAGGGGACTCTACATCATGTTAGACGTGCAGAACAAAAAATATATATTTATTAGAAGTGTCCCTTTGTTTTTGTTTTTTGTCATCCCCTTGTTACAAGGACACTGAATAGGGCTTTACGTGTTGAACAAAATACATTCTACTCATCTCCAAAACACCAAAATGTAAGTTATGTTCTTTTGTCATGGGGGTCATCATAGACCAAGGGTCTTTACCAAACATTGTGAATTATCAGACAATTCTGCATTTCGTTATGATTTGAATTGAATTGAAGAGTATAGAATAAGAACTACTTAAGTCACATTTTGACGAAATTGAGTTAGTGATTGTTTTGAAGATGTTACATGCTGGGAAATTTTTGGACAAAATTTTGGTCAATTTGACCTTCTTTAGTATGGGTCAGGGGAAGGGTCAACCGGGGTCCAATTTTTAACTTGGTCTAATTTCTTCAAAATGTATCTCAGATTACTCAATTAGTTACAAGGATTAATAAAATATATAATTTGTCACGTATTTTGTGCTTTGTTGATGAGATATGGGGTCACTTCCAGTCAAACTTCAAAATGTATCTCAAATTACTCAATTAGTTACAAGGATTAATAAAATATATAATTTATCATGTATTTTGTGTTTTGTTGATGAGATATGGGGTCACTTCCAGTAAAAGGTCAAATGAGGTCAAATTTCAAACAACATCCAAATTTGACAAATTGTGTATCAAATTGTTCATCTTACTGAGGATATTCCAAAATATATATACAATTAAGTGTTGTTGACATTCATTTATTCGAGAAAGGCATTTGTTTTCCTGAGACCCTTGTTTTTACAAGAAGAAGAAGAAGAACCAAAATATTGATTATTGATTATTGGAAATCGGCAAGTGTGACAATGTTTGCTTTTGTCCTATACAGTGCACTCTCATTATAAAGAACACTGATACATGTATAACAAAATTTCATTATAAAGAAGTAAAATCTCTGGTCCCATATCTTGGATTTCCTTTGTATTCTATTGTTTTTGCAACCCTGATATAAAGAAGTTTCATTATAAAGAAACAATTTCATGCGTCCCAAGGACTTCTTTATAACGAGAGTGTACTGGTGTATTCATCTTTTATTGTGTCAAGTAATTTCACCAATTTTGGATGTACAACTCAAACAATTGTGATCTGTAGACAAATTTGAAAATTTGAGCCTTTGTTTGTCAAAAGTAGTATTATGTGACTTCAGTACTTCTTATTCTATATAGTCTTCAGTTGATAAACAGATTATGGAATGGGTCCGATACAGTACTCTGACCATTTATCGGACCATCGGACCCGTTTTAAAAATCGATCTACTGGACACTTTTTGATAATTGGTTGATAGGACCCTCGGTCTTGTTAGGGTTTCCCTTGAATGATGTTGTACTGTGCTTTGGTAGAAGTGCAAATGAGATCCCCTTCCTTTAAATCTGCTCTGACTTCTGTGCACAGCTTGTATGCTTATTGTATTGTAAGTCTTAAGAAACAGGAATCATTTTGTACATTATTAAACATGCGATTATCATCACTTCAGTTTTAACATTACTAATACGTGTACAGACAAAAAAAATAAATCAGTGCACTCTCGTTATAAGAGAATCCATGGGACCCATGAAGTTGTTTCTTTATAACGAATTTCTTTTATATCAGTTGCCAACAAACAAGTGGTCAAAGAACTCAGACATGAAGGCCAGAGTTTTATTTCTTTATATGAAAGTTGTGCTATATCAGTGTTCTATTATAACGGCTGCACTTTATGATATTTTTATTTTTGTATTCATACGATAGGCGAAAGATATTCTAAGCTTTTTTATGCTTGTTGATATTACATCGTTGACTTTATGAGTTAAAGGCCATTATGGAGTGCGATATTGTTATATATTATAGCAATACAACGTGTGTGACATTGATTATCTTGTTATGTAACTCATACTAGTGTATGCTTGTTTTGAGTGCCTAGTAGTTGCTGATAATGTCACGTGTATCATTTGAGCGACATTAGTTTGTTATTAACAAGAATATGCAGATGTGATGTGAGTGTGTGTGTTTGTGTGTGGTGTGTCTGTGTGCGTGTGTGTCTGTGTGTGTGTGTCTGTGTGGTGTGTGTGTGCTGTCTGTTGTTGCTGTGTGTGTGTGTTGGTGGTGTCGCTGAGTGTGATGGAGCTAGTTCTGATGTATGTCTGGGTGCTGTTTGCTTTAGTGTGTGTCGGTGTGGGTGTGGTTTCTGCTGTCTGTGTGTCTGGTTATTTGTAGGTGTGGAAGGAGATTTTTAGCCATCGAGTTGTAGCGGATTTGGTCCCAGGGGCTATCCCCCCCTGCGTAGATAGGGGGGGGGTGCATGACCCCAGACGGCCTCAAATAACCTTTGATCCTGCATGGTAGCCTTACATAGAGGCTTATGTAAGTTTGTGTAATTGTTTTGACTGACCAAAAGATTTGGTTCATTTTCTTACTCAGGGACTCAGGGTAAAGCCATTTGTTTTCCAATCCGTCAAAAGCAACTTACTGCTAAGATTCCGAAGAAAGGCATTTGTATTGGCTTTTGGACTGAAAATCCCCGGAACTGAGGGTTTTATAATTCAATATGATTAAGAGTCATGAAAGGACAAAAGCGTTATGGCCTGCACTTTTGAATTAAA
>JZLH01S0156055.1:13316-26656 GCA_001188425.1 Eucidaris tribuloides
ACAAAGGGTATACAATTACACTAAAACCAGGTAAAAAGGGTATACTTTAAGAGCAGGCTTACTTGAAAGGGTATCTTTTAGGTTGTAACACTTGTTAGGTAGTTTCAGATCAACGGATAATTGCTTGTTTAGGGTCCTATTTGAAAGTCCATATACACGCATAGTGTACACCTTATAATGACAGTGACCCCCCCCCCCCCCCCCGGGACCCGTAGTATTAGTATTACTACTACTACTACTACTACTACTACTACTACTACTTCTACTACTACTATGGGAACAGTAATGATACACCATTATGTGAATCTGATCTAAATATTTGCTAAATTATTTCATTGATTTATTTGTTGCTGTGGGTAGTACTTGCAAGTGCCACTTATGACCTCTACTAATGAAGTTTGAAGCCATAAAAGAAATCTCATTATCTGGAGTGGAATAATAACACAGTACTAAAAATCCTACTCCTCAGTGAAGTCCTTGTTGTAAACAAATTTCATATAGGTGGTAATAATTAAATAATAATCAAAAGAAGCTTTTTAAATTATTGATTGTTTGTGTGAGGTTTACTTTTTATTATTTACTCAATACCTTTTGATTTCTATACATACTAGTTGTTTAAAATTAGAATGAAATTAAAATACTAAATAAGAATACCAAAAACATACCAATCAATTCATTCAACCTTGGATGATTATTGGGATTTGGCAGACAAGATCTGCAGCATGAATTTGAAAAGAAGAGTGCCCTCTTTGTTGGATATTGTGTAGGTCTAGTGTAATGGGTTGTCTGTGAACTGGAATGGTAGAGAAAATCTATTTTTACTATATAAGTGCTGTTACTATTAATTTCAAGAGCAATGACTTAACTTGGAGTTAAGTCGTATAAAAACTACCATTTACCATGACACATCATCATCAATTCCATGTTCTTGGAACTTGAGTCCCAATTGAATTCCTGGAAAACAATTGGAAGTCGTTATATCTTAATACAAGACAGAAAAATTCAAGTTTTGAAGATAGAAAAATTAAAAGTTTTGATGTGGCATTTATTAAATGAAAAGTTTCTGTAACTTTGAGATCAGTGGGCTACTTGCATTTGAAGTACATTTTTCCACAGAAAACAAGACATTTAGATCAATTTTTATTTATTAACTCTGAGACATCAAGATATATGTCAAATGAAAAAGTAATTTCTACCGTATATGGAATGTCATGAGTTTTTGAAGTGCTAGAGCTAGTGATTCAAACAGCTACTTATCTTTTATGGAGTTATACTGCTACCTTTACGTAGCACTCCTTTTCTATTGTTCTGTAAAAGCGCTAAGAGACATGCAATTATGCCAATGTGTTACACGCTTTACAAAAATGTTTAATTATTATTATTACTTAACGTTGTGACACTCATAATATTGATAAAATAGGGTGCAATAATCAGGGCATCTTAGTAGTATTGTGTAACTTGTATGTGCAATGCATTGGATGGAATTCATGTCTACATGGCAATTTGTCACAAATTACTCCCTGAGATGTATTTTATCAGAGCCATAGTTTATGTACAGCATGTAATACATTTCCAAAAAGCTGATGAAACAAGAATTTGCATGGCAACAATTTTTGTGTAATAAGTGGTGTGATTGCTCAAGTTGTGAGTTGAAAAACAAAAGAAATAATATTAAAGATATTACAAGGGAAAATATGAAATGTTCTTCTCTTTAAAAAAATGAACCACATTCTTCAGTCTGTGGAAGCTAAATGAGACATAAGTTTGAGTGAGCAAATGGTCTGCTCTTCCAAAAGATGTATTCTACAGGGAGAAGCCAAAGCTATTTGTATTAGCACATTTCTGTCATTGTAAATAATAATGCAGCTAATACATGTATCTTTATGTAAAATTTGTGGCTTGTCATTGTTTGAAAACTCTCCTGCCCCATAGAGGTATTTGGACACAAAGATTGAGAAAACTGGTCTGCGGGTTAGTTAAATTTGGGTCTGCTAACAACCACAACGGCCAGATGGCAGTCGGATTCGTGGCAGGGCAGGGCGGTCGAGGGGGGGCGGGGGGGGGGGATGCCTCTCCCCATGAATATATTAAGGGGGGGGCAACATATCGATTTGCACCCCCCCCCCATAATAATTTTGACAATTAAAAAAATTCATAATATGCAATTTTGAAAAGCATTGGTAAGCACTATAAAACCATTAAACATGGCATAAAAAACACTATTAATTATACAAAATTGTCAGTTTTTTGGCGCGCTTCGTGCACAAAATTCTGTATCACAATTTGGCGCACATAGCGTGCCAAAAATTTTGGACATTTTTCCACTTTCACCCCCCCCCAATCCGAAACATGGATCGACGCCCCTGCACAACGGTCTCCGTGGCCTAGTGGTTAAGGCATTGGTGTTCTGAGCCAGAGACCCAGGTTTGACTTCAGGCGAACACCAGATTTTCAACCTTTGCTGTTTTCGCCCATGGAAGATCAGGTAAGGGGAACTTTGACTTAAGCTACACTCCAATTCCTGTCTTAATCTAATTTCTCAACTGATTACTATATATTAACCATTTTCAACAGGCAGCCTGTGAGCGCATTTCAAAGAACTACTGCTAAAACAACAAAAAAATTCAAAAGAATAACAAGTGGAAAAAATCATCTCGATGTTCATTTCAAAATTGAAATAAAAAACCTATAAACTTGGTTTGGCCACTACTTTTTATTAACAATTTCAAACTCCCATAAATTCTCAGCCAAGCCTAATGACATATTTTATGGTCTAATATTTCCCTAGCAAGGTGGGTCCTTGGAATCCACCCTTTTCATCAAGCCCGCACTATGCTCTATGTGGCCCACAAGATTACTTCTAAATTACAATCAGGCCCACACTAGAAAACTGTTGAGAACCCCTGCTATATATCAACATTTTCTCTCTTTCTGTGTGGTTGAACTACATGCAGCCCTTTACCTCTTTTGAGAAAGGTTCCATTCCAACAAATATAAATTCAACTCTGTCTTCATCTTTAGTGTAAAAAACAAGGTGATACAATGTGATTACATTGCCTTTTAAAACTCCCAAATGAGATATCAGAAATGAACATGTCGGCGAATCTCTGGGGAATTATCTGAGTGTGCACCCAATTTTCTGTGTTAGAAAACCAAATGTGTTATACAGTGCGTCTCAAAAAAACTTTACACTTTTGAAATGGCCCCAAAATTGAAAATTGTTTTGAATTTTTGGAAAATCTATATATATATGGAAAGCTGAAAATCCCTTCTTTCATATGACACTAAAAAGTCTGAAATTGTTTTATGCTTGAGTGAGCACTGCTCACTTTTGTAAAGGACATGAAAATTATGTTGCGCAGGAATTGGCTATCCATTGTAACAAAAGATACAAGAACTTGATTATGTGTGGAGCTAGGTGGGAATTGGGATATGTAAATTAAAGATCTTGGTTAATATACTGAAAACATGAAAGACTACCGTGTTGGGGTAAAGGGGTAGTGGGGTTCGGGGTAATGGGTGTGACAGGGTGGTGGGATGTGGAGGTGGAGGGATGTGGGGATAGTGGGGTGTGGGATGTGTATGGGGTGTTGGGGGTGGTGGGGATGGAGGGGATGATGGGGATGGGGGTTTAGGTAATTCTAACACACCACCACCTCTCCCACCACCCCTACACCTCACATCCCCCACAAATCCACCACACCGCCACCCCACCACCCTCACATCCCACCAATCCCACCACCCGCACATCCCTCCACCCCATTACCCCGTACCCCACTACCCCTTTACCACAATATGGTAGTCTTTCATGCTTTATTTCACTGAGATCTTTCATTTATATCCCAAGCCCCAGCTAACCCCACACATAATCAAAGAGAGCTTGTGTCTTTTGTTACAATGGATAGCTAATTCCTGCACAACCTAATTTTCATGTCCTTTACAAAAGTGGGCAGTGCTCACTCAAGCATGAAAGAATTTCAGACTTTTTAGTGTCATATGAAAGAAGAGACCTTCAGCTTTCCATATATATAAAAGAAATCCAAAAATTCAAAATATTTTTTAATTTTGGGGCCATTTCAAAAGTGTAAAGTTTTTTTTTTGAGACGCACTGTAGAGAATTCCCCATTTTTTTTAATTTTGGAAAGAGTGGCAATCCAGTCAAAATGTCACAAAAATTTTAAGTTTCCACCCTTCTTCAGGTTTTGTTTTCAAGATCTAACGCAAGACCACTCTTTCATAGTCCCGGTTTCGGTCTCAGTCTTGGTCTTGGTCTCAGTCTTGATCTTGCGATCAATGCTAAACATGTAGAACTTCTATGTGCTGTCTTACTGTTGGGTTCCTAGTCTCTTCACCACTAGATTCCAGACGTAACTTATAATAAAGATACTTTGTTATGAAGACACGTGGTATTTGTGATATTTTTGTGACTAATTGCTTTTCTGCATTCATCAATCAGAAAGAATGTGGAAAGCAGAAGTCATATTTGTGTCACGCCATGGACTGACAAAGATATGTTTTCTTTGCTTTCTAAACTTGTTTTCATTGTTTCTGTTGAAAGAGTCAATGAGATAGAGACAGCTAGTCTACATCTCAGAATGAAGACTAAAAAGATGATGTTATGAAGTCACTTCCTCCTGCATCTTCATTTAGACCTCTTATTGTTTCTCTGTGGTCTAGCCTTGGAGCATGCCATTTAGGACAGTGTACCGACTTTTGTCATGTTTGGTTTGGTTTTGTTAACATTTGTACAGCAAAACCTTCCTGTCTGCATTCTATTTAAACTGTCTAGATCACCCATTAGTGACACGGTTGGTAAGGATACTGTGATGACTTGTCACCAAGTTGAAGCACAAAATACCAGAACGCACTTTCTCTCCCGTCCACTTACAGATTAGGAAAGTTTTTTGGCATAGCTACCCTCTCTCTAAACAGATACTGACTTGTTTGTGTACTTTGTAGGAAAAATGGGTTTGAGTGAGTGGTATTGGTTTGTATTGTTGGAGCAGAAAGCAATGCCAGTTATTTAAAAGGGGTCTTCAAAACTTTGGTATTGTAAGCGTCATTGTTTGTGAGTGTAAACAGTAGCAAGGAGAATGCTTGCTGGTTCTGTTGTTTTGGCAAGTAGTGTGGACATACCAAGGGCTCTTTATGCTTGATTGTTACACTCAAGATGTCTGCAAACACCACCAACTCCACGTTAGCTACCATCACCTCTCCCTGGCTAGCTTCGTCCAATGGTGTCGCGACTGGACGGCCAGCTAGGGGTGTTAGAGACTCCGATGAGCAAACTGGACGAGTTAGCCTGGGGTTAAGTATGTGAGAAATGGACAGGGGATGAAAAGATGGACATTTGCCCAAGAGATTGAGAGACAGTTGTCAATCAGGTCCAAGTGGTACTCTAGATGTTCCCTCATAGTGCGATGGAATGCCGACACACACACACTGGCAGGGGAGCATCTCGTCGATAGTGCAATGACCCGCGATTCTTCCATGAGGACTGCACTTTCTACCGGGTCATGACACGCCTCCTCACTCCTCCTCCTGCAAACATCCAGCAAAGTATGTTAAGTACCGTTAGCAGTTACTGGTTGTGGTCCTCGTGCTGCGATACAATCAGGGTTAAAGTGGCAGAATTTATAGGAGTCCATTTTAAGTGCTTCAGATTCATGACAGGTTTTTACCTCCTCTCTTGGAGTGGGATTAATGACAGTGTTAATAGAAACTGCTCCATAGTCCTGGCCCACTTCAAGTCTACAGTGTACTGAAACATGCGAGGTGATAAATGAGTATACGGCATTACTCCATTGTCAGTAATCCTCATATCCAAGTGGTAATCATTGTTAATTTAAACAAATAAAAGAGTATACAAATGGATGCAAATTGGAGAATTGGTTTGTTTCAGAATCGTTGATTGCATTATTGCATGCACTTGATGATTTATATCACTTTGTATTTCCTCTGTTTGTGCATTTTCGAGTTGAAATTAATTGTACACCAATTATCAAAGTAACCATTGAAACATTTCTCAGTGATCATTTTGACTCAAATTTCCGAGAATATTTTTAGAATTGTCACCCAATATGATAACATACTGTACTTCTTGTTTTTTGAATGAGTAATATACTCTTTCCATTTATCTTCTCTTGTATCAAAAGAATAGTACAGTATCCATCTTTTTAAATAGAAAATGTAAAATATTCAATAATCTGCCTTAACATTGAACCAACAGTACACCGGTTCACTCACATGTAACCTCAATAGGGTACTGACGGTGCTCCAGCTTGTCGAAAGGAGATTAATATTCATACCTCTTAAATCACCGTCATTGAAATTACTACAAGTAATATTTTTTTGTGAAATGAAGACATATTGAACTACCATTAGTTAAAGGTCTTACCTTGATTAAATTTGATTTTTTAGACAAAATGGTTTAAGTTTGACAGGTTATACAGATAACTATGAAACAATTCAGTCTCTGGCTAACATACCTGAATTTAAGCTCAGCAAAGCATTAAAGGTCCTATGTATAAAATAACACCATGGGTTTGTTGTGAAGTTCTTACATGTATATTACTTTTATATAGTTTTAATCACTTGTCCTTTCCAATGTTGGGCTGAATGCGCAAGTAAAAAAAAAAAAAAAATCTCAAAACAAAATAATCAAAAGAAATTGAGAAAAGGTAAAAATCAAATGAAATTAAATGTTCAATTGAATGATAGAAATAAAAAGGTAAAAAAAAAGATTAAAGAAACTCTACTTCTCAGTATAAATGATATCATTATTCTTCTTTTAATCTCACTTACTGGAGGAAATTAAATTATTTTATTTCAACATAATATTTCATTTATGGAGGAAACAAACAGATAATCTAATAATGACCACCTGGAAAAAAATCCTTATGAAAGATTTGGTTCATTG
Organism: Eucidaris tribuloides; assembly: GCA_001188425.1. NCBI lineage: Eukaryota > Metazoa > Echinodermata > Echinoidea > Cidaroida > Cidaridae > Eucidaris > Eucidaris tribuloides. Next base: position 20,236 of record JZLH01S0156055.1, read on the forward strand.
GTTCATGAATTTACTTTTTTTGGAAGAATTTTATTGTTTTCTATATTGATTATATTAATTTCTGTTTGTTTAGCTAGTGCGTGTTGACATTCCTTAAATCCTAAAAATGTTTCCATGGGCCACAGCTACGCGTTGACCACGCCACAGCTAGTGGTCCGTCAAACAGAAATCCATCGCCCGAAGACCTGTGTTTTTAAAAACGGCATTGTTTGTGTTCGTCCCAGCCTCTTGTCACCCCTTCAAGGGTCCTTCCCGCTCCCATGCAGGTGTGAACCGGCCATTGTTTTGGAATTAGCCTTTCATGGCAAGACACAACTGAGCAGGGCTGGAGTACGTCAGCATCCAAACACCCCTGCCATGTGCCATTGTTCGATGCGACCCTCATCCCCATCTCCTTCTGTCAATCCTCCGGACACCAAGAGAATAGAAAGGCATCCAAGGAAAACTGGGTGGCAGCCATTGTATAGATCCGTCTGTTCAGCTTTCATTTCGCCCTCCTTATCCTCATTTGTGTGATGGGTCAATTATGTACTTATCTTCCGTCTAGTGCATCTGCGGAACAGTTTCATTTTCCATCTTTCGGGTTGCTACAAGCCGCGGAGTTTGAAGAGATGACGCGAAAGTGTTTGACATGATTGATTTGCACTTTTGTGTGGCAGTGAATAGGTTAATACAAACTGATGCTACCATAAGACAATTGTACAGCTGTGTAGGAATTGTATGAACAGTTTGCCTAACTATTGATACATATTCAGTGTGTGTTCAGAGGATGACAGAAAGTTAGGCAAATTACTAGGGTACATTGTTTACATGGAAGTTGGATAGATCTACCTGTTGTATGGGCTCATATAGTTAGGCAAATAAATATGTGTCAGCACTCATCAGTATGTGTGAAGTGACTAACTGTGTCTCATTGCTGGGGAACTTACTAAATAATAATGAGTGCTTGCAGAATGATATGATTTTTGCACACTTCACAAATGTAGTGGATAGTTATGCTAAATAATGAAAAATACATTTTTCTCCTATAATGTTTTCAGACAGACATGTACAGTGTGTCTCAAAAAAAATTGTGCAAGTGAAAACCGCCTTCTTTGGCAATTAGAAAATACTCTTCTGACATGATGCTTACAATCACTTCAAGAGCATAGTCTTAGCTTTCAAATACTGTTAATTTTGTTCAATTTGCTTCTCTTAATCTTGAGATATGTTTATTTGAATAGGAAAGGGTGAAATCACAATTGTGCCACTTTTACTACAATCCCTTGTAAAAGTGACACATTTGTGATTCTACCCTTTTGTTATTTACAAGATATCTCGAGATTAAAACAAGTAAATTGAACAGAACAAATGGCAATTGGAAGCTAAGGCTTTGCCCTTGACGCTGATGTAAGCATCATGTCACTAGAGTATTTTGTAATTGCCAAAGAGGGCGCTTTTTACTTGCACAATCTTTAAGACATGTTGCAGTACGTCTCAAAAAATTGTACAAGTAAAAAGCGCCCTCTCTGACTGTTTAAAATACTCTTGTGACATAATGTTTCCATCAACGTCAAGGACAAAGTCTTAGCTTTCAAATGCTGTTTAATTTATTCAAATTGCTTGTTTTGATCTCGAGATATCTTGTAAACAACAAAAGGGTGGAATCTCAATTGTGTCATTTTTATGGGACGAAGGCCTGATGCTATAATTGACTAGTAAAAGTGGCACATTTGTGATTTTACCTTTTCATTGTTAACTGAACATATCTCAGGATAAAAACAAGCAAACTGACCAGAATAAACAGCATTTGAAAGCTAAGACTATGCCCTTGATGTTAATGTAAGCGTCACATCACAAAAATGTTTTTCTCATTACCAAAGAGGGCGCTTTCGACTTGCACAATTATTTTTGAGACACACTGTATAAGCTGTGAATGGCCTGTAGCTTGTACACTCTGAAATGGTCCCATTTTTGTAGACATTGATGATTTTTTTTTATTTATTTATTTTTTTTGGGGGGGGGGTTCTGACATTTTCATCGCACAAAATGTACATTGTGATATTTGCTACCTGAGAATTGAAATTTTCTCTGTGTTTTTAGATATCCTCTATATATGCCCTGAATCACATGCTCTGAAATGCTTCTGCGTTTTAGAAATTGATAAAATGCAGGAAATGTACAAAGTGAAATATGCTCACTGATCATTTCATAATCACAATAAGTCATTCTTAACAATTTTTGGTAGGTTGATTTTGTATTCTAATATCTTTAGTAATAATATCATGTCTTCGGAAAGGTTGATGAAAAAATCATCTGGAAACTATACTTTGGTTTTAAAGTCTATCCATTAATTGTTGGTATTTCAGAAAACAACAATCTGTTTTGGAACAGAGTTGTTGGAAACAGCACTAAACCCTTTGTGGTATTAAAATTTAAGGTACATTTTACATAAATGATGTTGAATATGATTTTTTTTTCTATCCCGTTATAGTTTTGTTCATTATCCTATGCATAATCTCATACGAATTATTTGGAAATGTATTTTCTTCACTAACTGTGTAGTCAATTCAAGGCTTTCACAATGTACAAGTTTCATGAAGCATCACTGAAATGTACAGTCAATTGTAAAAGATCACTGGATTTGGGGAACTATTTGTTTTTCAGCTGGAGTTCTTTTCCTGCATTTAATGTTAAATATCTTTTCTAAAGGCATTGTATAACATTGTTTCCAGTTATAAAAAATCTGAGCTACATGATTCCCCATGCTACCAGTGTCTTTGATAAGGTCTAAATATGAAGCCCTGAAAAAATTGTATATTTCAAAATGATTATTTAGTGCTTTAAAAAAGTGAAAATTGTAAGTTGACTGGATTCACCTGCCTATTTTCTCCCATAGACTTACTGTGTGTAGATCTGGGTTATTTTGTACTTGACCCGAGTACTAATTGTTTATTCATTCATATCTTGCCAGTGGCAACATAAATTTACAAACTTTTGTACTCTAGGGTGTTTATTCATCCATTCAAAGTGATTTCATAACCTTCTCTGTAGCTCAGATAGCAAAGTTTGACAATTTTTTAATTTGATGCTCCACAGTCTTAGCCTGTGTCTTTAAAGTACTCTACTCTTGAGAGAGCCATTTCTTTTTTTTTTTTTAGGGGGGGGGGGTAGGGTCAGGAGAGAAATTGTTTTATTCCCTATTATCAGGATGTAATTTTTGGCTATTTTTAAGATTTACACAGTACAGTCTGGACATTGATATGATACCATGAAACCCTCAAGCCATCATCAGTTTTCTCAGCAATTGCAATTTGTCACCAGGCCGTCTTATCAGGCAAAATCATCTATTTCTAATTTCATTGTCTTCACATACTGATGTACCCTGCCCATACTGCGTCCATGCCTTTGTGGTGCCTCAGGCAACCATTATATAGATGTTGCAATCATCATTTCTTCTAAGTATCCATCGTAATGACATCTACTCCTTCAAATTCTTGACTTTCCCATTGTAATTTTTGTAGAGTTTAATAGGGTTCAGACTGTAATGATAAACTCATTCTATTGTTTCTAGGAAGGAGTATATTAATTTTAGATGGAGGATGACTACTAGAGGAAAACAGAATGACTAGAATATGACAGCTCCTGAAAATGAAGTGGAAGAAACATATTTGTCATTTTTTCAACAACTTTCGGTCGTTAAATTGAAAAATAAAGCGAAAAATAAGAAAAGAGACAGGAATAACTCAAATGTTAAGAAAAATGCTTTTAGAAGATTCCTACTTGATATTTTGCCTGCACTCTTCTCTCTGCCACTAGAATACATCAATCTCAGAAATATTTTAAGTCACATTGAAATTCTCAAAATCTTCAGATGTAAACGGGATTGGTATTTGTATAGATACAATATTTATGTTTCTGATTTCATACAAAGCTCAAAATATTTTGTTTTTATCCAGCAAACTATAGGGGTTTCTTTTATAAAATGACATGAAAGCTCATTGAAATCCCTGGTGTCATTTGTCAAAATTTTGATGGATTAATAATACAACATTATACATGCTGTGATCTTTTGTTTTCAATATTTTCGCTTTGTATATTTTTTTTATGACTTTTTTGTCACACCTGAACAGTTTCAGCCGCTGGTCGACATTTATCACAGCTTTTTCAATAAAGCAATTATCTATCTATCTATCTATCTTATCTTTTATAAATAACAGTTATGAAATCATTCTCAATTTTGCGTTTCATGGGAAAAGCTGACTACAGTTCAGTTTTAGTAAATATGAGAAATATAAAGAAGCAACACATTACTAGTAACCTATGTTTGAGCGGTGGAAGACTCACAACCGAGGGGATAAAAATTTTTTCCGGCTTATGGTCTAAGCAGAAGCAATGTAATATTGAAGTCCAAATCATCCCAATGGTTCTTAGTAACTTACGTAAAGTAATATAGCATGAATTGGGGTATCCGCTCACTTGGGTAAAACTCTTCTAATAATGAAGATAAACCATGTATTGATTCTGTTCTGGTGATAATCTTGGGTCACCATGTGGTCAGCTCGCTTCGATCACGACATTCAAAGAACATTCCATTCATTATCAGTTGTAGCAAAATCTGTATTTCTATGGAATCAATTTCTATCGGTACAAAGTAGATTAATTACTGTTTCATCACTGAATCTCCTAAAGCAAACAAATTCAAGACAAATCCTTCCATCCAAGATCTTCACTCCAGGTAGTGTATACATTGGTGTATGTCCAAATTCACTTGCTTCTTGAGGCATTTTCAAATGCTACACCTAGTTGGGTGTACTTACTGGGTCAGATAGGTTGAAAGGTGAAAGCTACAACTGGTGTCTGGAATACAGACTACATTTACACACAGCACTTGACAGAATGACCCTTGTGCAAGCAATCAGTTCACCACTTATTCTTTAATTATACGATGATGATCTTCAAATTCTGAGGGCCACACTTTTCTATATTTTCTATGTATTTTTTTAAATATATTTAGATCAAATTTAGTCAAAAAAGTAACCTCTGTAAATCAAGGACACGCACTTTAAATTCTCTTCATCTTCTTTGCCCTTCTTGTCTGTCATCAAAGAAGATACACTTTGATAAACTTCTTGTAAGTACACGAAGAGAAAGCTATCTAAAAGGAATTGATTTTGATGAGGAGTTTTGCTTTCCATGTTGAGAGCCCTGTTAACACAACTTGCCCTTCTCCTCATCCCAGAACAATACTTCTTACAAGATTCCAGTTGGATCACAGCATCCTTGTCGCTGCAAACTTTGAAGGGAAGTTTTTTTCAATAAGTTTGGGTTCTGATCCTTGAACCTGTCAATCTAATTGATTGATGGGTCTAAGTGTTTGCGCTCACTCTAACCTGATGAAAGGGCTGATCCATGAAAGCCACTCCTTACTTGTGTCCGGGACTCACTCTGTAATTAGTGACCTTTGTCTCTACCCATGGCTGGTCAATAATTGTGGGAGGTGCAATCTGGAAAGATGGGCAAACTTTGCCCTGCGGATTAGTCAGTGTTACCACCAGAATGGTGTGGTTGACATGGGGCCCCGGTCAAATATACCAGGAGGACATGATCAGAGTCAACTGGAAGAAATGTCTTGTAGTCTTCAACAAATATTAGAAATTTACTATAACATCACCTATCATTCATGATGAGATTTTAAAGAAAAAAATAATCTTCAACTACGGGGCATTCTTGTTGAAATATTCCAAAAATTTTCTCAATTAAGTTATTATTTTATTACATTTTATTCTTATTTTTATATTTATTTTTTCAATATTTTAGCTTGTGTCTATGAATGTTCACAGTCACATTTTGTGATTTTGAATAAATTTGCATAAATAAACATAATCAATTTAAACATGCTGTGTTGAAGTTTGGAAGCCCTCAATCTGAGCAATTGTATTCACAATTAGTGAAGAAATAAGATAGAAGTAGTAAATTTAACATTTAGAACAGACAAACACAGACATACATGTATGTACACATCAGACTAAGGTCTGGAAATCTTAAACTAAAAGAAATCTTTTTGGTATACTACATACATGTACCTGTGCATGTACATCGCCATTATGAGTGGAATGGTTCTAACAATATTGTAGGAACTATTCTGCCAGGCTGTAATCATTGTGGTCGTCGATAATGGCCCTGTTTCTATTGTGGCCATGTTATTGCTTAGCGCAATTCAAACTGATTGCATGAATAGGAAGCCTATGTCAGTAACGATGCTCACAAATCACTTAGGCATGTCTATCTAATGAGTTAGAAAAAGGGGGGTGGGGCTACTGGGGTACTGTGACATTATGTACAATGCAGTAACAGGAGCAGTGTAGTGTCTTTAAATACCATTCCCCATTGATGTTCTCTTCGTTATTTATTCAGTGAAGTGTCCCCTGTGCATTTGTTG
>JZLH01S0156055.1:65894-78314 GCA_001188425.1 Eucidaris tribuloides
CCTTTTCTCCGCCATCATCATCGCCACCACACCTTCCTCCTCCTCCTCTTCCTCCTTCCTCCTCCTCCTCCGCCTATCAATCATCATCGATGCAGCGATATGACATGGGCATGTATACAGTACTGAGTGCTGTGGCCATATTCATAATAGTTATCTTAGCTCTCAACTTTGAATGTGAGCAATGTTGATTTTGATACTTAATTAGTAGTTACTTTGTTAATCTGATTTTCCCAGCAAATGTTGAAGATGATTGTAAATTGTGATCATTTATGATCAGTGTCATGTTTTTTGTTATTGTATTCCTTTATCACTATTCATGTGTAGTTTATGTTCCTTTTACACTTGTCTATTATTCATGAGTAAGCAATTCATATTTGTGACTCCAGACATGAAACACACCCTTTAAAAAAAATCTATTTCTTGTCTTCTTCTTCCTTTATTCAGGGTTCCAATCAGCGAGGTGGAGGTGGCAGTTACTCTCGACAATCTAACTACTCTCAGAAAAGATACTAAGATGGTGACTGTTGGGTGACTCTGGTGTATCTTAAATCCACATACAGGGAGTAATGTATCATCACATGACCAGCAGAAGGGCCCTAGCATATGTCCCTTGCAAAAGGGCCTTAACTCTTAACGTGCCGAAGTCGCAGATCTGCGACAAATAAAACACATAAAATCCATAGAGATTAAAATCCTCTGGCACGTTAAGAGTTAACAGTAAATTTTCTATAATTTGAGAAATATTGCCTTATTTGCAGTTAATAGACTGACAGAAGGATCTAAAACATTGCACTATATTGATTTCATGTGAAAAAGCCAATTGTTTTCAAGTTAATTCAATTTAGGGTTAAGGCCCCCTTCTGTCGGAAACACATGCTAGGGCCCTTTTGCCGGCCGTAGAATGGTATACTGACATAAATGGAATACCAGGAGGAATCTGTTTAGAGGTCCATTTACCTCATTACCATTTTCTCACAAAATTCTGAACATTATTAAGATTTTACCACTGTACAACAGACGTTTGTGTGACACTCGGTTCTTTTATAAAAGAGTATGCAAGTTGTGATGATTATTTTCGCTGTTTACCAGTAAAGTCTGACTGACAATCGTAACATGTGTATTGTCTTTTACTATTCCAATTTCCAAATTGTGTATGTTAATTTAATGGGATTGGTGCTCAAGAATTAAAGGGGATATGTGATTATGTGACAAACCCCCCCCCCCAAAAAAAAAAAAAAAAAACCCAAAAAACAAAAAAAACAAAAAAACAAATGAAACAAATTAGAGAAATTTTTTATTTGACTAATTGTTTATGTTAATTTAATTGTAAATATTAGACACTGTATGGAGGTTCAATTTTGAGAAATGTCAAACTTTGATATCTGATCTACATAATGGTGCTTAAATGGACAAATAAATGCCCCAAAATACATCCCTAACTTCAGGAAGTTATACTGCCAATAGCAAGATATGTATGGATAAAGATAATACACAATTGAAGTATCCAGTGGACTTGTTATTGTAACACAAAGCAATTTGAGGGGGGAAATGGGTGTGGTAAATCCAGTCATTAATATATTTTCACTTTTCTATAGCACTAGATTGTTTTGAAAAGTAAAACATGTTCTCAAGACTGCATGTCTTGTAGTTCAAATTTTTCAACAATATCTTTAGGCCTTTTTATGGCTTAATACTGGTGATATTGTGGTGTAGTGTTCATAAAATTAGTACAGTGGTATAACAATTTTTTAAAAGTTTAATTATTGGTTTCCTGACAAGAATATTGAACTCAATTGTATCATATTTTATGATGGAGCTACAACTTCAGGATTCCCAGCCAACCTGGAATGACCTCACACTTTTCCAGTCAGGGAAAAGTCAGGGAATTTGAGAAAGTCAGGAAAAAAAAATCAAGAAATATTGTGTGACCAGTGGTTCGACATTGTTTTCATGGATATGACACAAGGAAGCAATCAGTGAAGCAATTAAATACGTCAAAGTGATGATGTTGGAATTTTTAATGTACATCAGGGACAAATCTGGGAATTTTGTTCCCGTGAAATTTGGGGAAAACTAATCTTGATATTTCAGGGTGCAAGTATTCTGTTTGTTGAGTCATATGACATTCCCAGATTTGTGCAAAGATCGACAATGATTTACCTAATTCACTTGTCCATGTTAACCCTTTCAGTACCACCCTAAAATTATCACATGTAAAGTCTATAGAGTTTTGTTACAATGGCTTTGTGAGGGATAATCACTCTTGTTTGGACATGTCTTCCACTCTCATTGTAGTGTCAGACCTCCCAACCATACTGAATTTGGAGGAAAGAATCTGAAGTTTGACCATTCCCAGCTCTTGTTTCGATATGGTTTTCCTATTTTGATTGATAATTTTACTACGCAATCTTGTGGGATATGCTGTTTCTTTCCTATTTTTCAGCTAAATCATTCCTATTTTTCAATCAGAAAGGTTGGGACATCTGGTAATGAAGACATGGGCTAAAATTGAAGAAGACCCCTAATGAATCATTTGATTAACTTGTAATGCCTCAAGCCTTTTTGAACAATGCAACATTGAGTAACTTTGGGAGTGCAGTGTCAACTTCACAAGCTATAAATTATTACACATACATGTTGGAGAAAAGTGTTAATGTATAAAAGTTGTAGATAAATGTATACCCTGAAGTTAGAATGAAGTTTGCGAAGAAATATATTTGAAACAATAGATACCCACGAATACATAGAATATGTCCATGTTTTCCCTCTTTCACAAAAAAATCTGTCATTAAATCTCAACTTTGTAGTAAATACTCAATATCAACCTACTAGTTTCATGAATGATTTAAAAAGGACTGTCCCTCTGCTACAGTAAAAGTAAAAGAAGAAACTGTATTACTATGATACTTTTTATGTTATTGGCATTAATTTATGGGGTACAATTTGTGGAGCAAAGTTGCGCCAGTGACATCTGATCATTAGCTGGCTTTCTTGGCAGGGGATTGGTTCATGTATACAGAAAATGTGGAATTGTGGAGCTAGAAAATGAAGTATAAATCAGTTTTAAAGCTAGCAGATTGACTGGGCTATCGGGAAATAAGTCATTTAACTTTTGACTTTTTGTTATGAATGCGAAGGCAGAAACTTGTATATATGTGAAATTAAATAGAATTGAAATTGACACAGGCATGATGTTGGCGAATCTTTAAAATCTGTAATCATGGTAATACAGAACTTTTTTCACAGAGAAAAGTTGCTTATTTCACAGAGAAACATCCATGGACAGTATTTTTCTGGCCACAGGAATTGATGTTAGTAGATGTAGATTATCAGAAGTGGTTTGTACAGAAGGAATTACCAAATATTTGTAGAATATAAAAGTTTACAAATGAATTTATCATTTTGCTTAATAGTAAAAGTATATATTTTCTATCACAGCAATGTGAAAGATATCTATTATTTGTTTTATGTCCGACCTGAAGGACCCATTCACTATTACAAACAGATTTAAACACAAGTTGTGACTGAGAGTGTTTGTTGAGCATCACTCCCAGAGAGTTAGGATTGAAACTGTGCTTCATATTACCTTGATTGTTTTTTGGTCACTTCTTCATGCACATTTCTCTTTTTCAATGTTTCTTTCTTGTACCTTATGATTTTGAATGTATAATTATATAAAATTGTGTCTGTGGTGTTTTTATACATATACATGTCGATTGTACATTAAAGCCCAAATGTAGTTTTGGTAAATGGTGAGTTTTTTTTTTTTTGGGGGGGGGGGTGATTGGTTATTGTATTTTTGAGATACACCTTTATCATTTATTAATGTCCTGAAAAACACAGGCTTTTAAGCACTCCATTTTTTAGAATGAAAAATATTAAAGAGTTTGGGGTGGGGTCCATTTTGCCAAAGGAAATATATAGAGTTGGTGTGCGAATCATGAATACATTCTTTAACCCGGGATATGAAAGGTTGGCTAGACAGCATGTGTAGAGTGTGTGGGATTACTATCATTTATGGTGCACGAAACCCGTTTTATAATTTTAGAAACTAAAGGCAATAACCAATGAGTGAGGTATACAAAGGGTGAAAAGCCATGAAATACCATCCTTCAATGCATGTCTCATGTGTACATACTTTTATTTTTTGATAGTGTCTTAAATACAGTAATTCATCTTTATGTTATGCCATGTACCATCTTGTTTCATATTGTGAATATGTTTAGATATGTAAATGTGATGTTGCAATACTTTTACATTGTAACTAAACACAAATAGTTATGAAAGTATGACTGTACAGGTATTTAACTAATTTTGTTTGTTGTACATGATATGAATTAATGATTGAACGACAAGTGTGGTGTAAGGTAGTGTGTATTTGTGTGTTTACCTGTCGACTCAAAATAAAACCTCATTACATATTGGGCTCTGTGAGCCATGCACAAAATATTTGTGTATGTTGTAACTTATTTTGAGTTTTTCTTTTCTTTGAGACCTCCACTTCATAGAGGCCGAAAGTATTATGTTATGGTGTTGTCCATCTTTACAGCCTGATCTCCTTATCGCAATATTTGGAGATCCCCCAAATACATTTTGAATACTTGGCCCTGGCATACATCATGAGGTCTAGATGAATTATTCGATTTGGGGCAAAATCTGCTTGGGGTTAGGGGTCAAAGGTCAATTACTTTGCTTAAATTGGCAAATTCCATGTTTAAATCAGGCAGGGATGTCTAATGACATTGTGGCATGGTATAGGCAGTAGATAATTTGATAAAATAGCAAGGTTAGAGGTCAGTGATCACTGAACTTTAAATTATTTAGTATATTTTGGGGTAAATACAACAAGGATGCCCAATGGTGATGTAGCTTATAGGAAGGTGAGGATACATGGAACAATCCTGTCAAGTGAACAAGGTAAAAGGTTGAGGGTCAAAGGTCAATTGACTTTGAATTGATATCAATATCTCGAGCATATTATTAGCTACTTGTGTATAATGGTGATGTGGTTTGGTGATGTGGTTTGGTGATGAGGTTATAAGAATCAAGATATTTCTGCAAATTTAAGTTAAAGGTGAAAGGCCAAATGTCAAACAAATTTGTAAATTAATAAATTTTGTTTGTTTATCCATGTTTTGGACTCTTATCGGAATTTCAGCTTACAAGGCACATGCCAGGCCTAGTGTAATGAGGAGGTAGTGTATATCCTATGCTGTACAAGGATGTGTGTGTGTGTGTGTGTGTGTGTGTGTGTGTGTGTGTGTGTGTGTGTGTGTGTGTGTGTGTGTGTGTGTGTGTGTGTGTGTGTGTGTGTGTGTGTGTGTGTGTGTGTGTGTGTGTGTGTGTGTGTGTGTGTGTGTGTGTGTGTGTGTGTGTGTGTGTGTGTGTGTGTGTGTGTGTGTGTGTGTGTGTGTGTGTGTGTGTGTGTGTGGTAATATTGTAACATAATCATCTATCTGCTATTTACTGTTGTAATCTAACTTCCTAATCGAAACTAAAATTGATATTTACTCAGTGAGGTCAAATATGAAAGAATCACAAGACAAACATCAGAAAATCTACACTAGTGACGTCTACTGAACTGAAATACATCGACGAACTTGTAATATAACTTCTCGATGGTGTAAAATATGTCAAAGTTTATTCCACTTAATGTCGAGTGTTGTTTCTCGTCACCTCACTTAATTAAGTGCATACCTAAACACATGTCTTTTCCACGTCAAGCACCATTTAGTCAGCCAATTTAATCCGGATAAAACATTTGGGAGTTTATTTATTTTGATTTTTTTTTCCATTGACCCTGAATCGAATTGAAGCATTTTTTAAGGACCCTTGGTCCTTTTGTAACCCTACTAGAGACTTGATATTGCGTTGTAGTATAGCTCGACGTAATAATCCTGAACTACCCACCCTCTTTAAATCATACCCTCTAGTGCCCCTTCACCAAATCATCAATTCATAAACTTCCATGCAGTTGCTTCAATTCTACCGTATGGTTGGCGTAACTCGTGACGTCATCAAAGCATTGTTTGGGTTTATTTGTCCCGTTATATTGTGCATACTAATGGTAGTGATTATGAATATAACCGTATGATTCCATTGTTCCATCTGTTTACAAGAGAATAGATATATCGTGATGGGAATTTTGTACTGTATCAGGCTTGGTTGTCTAGTTATTGGAAGAAAAAAAATAGCTCAAAATTGAACATTCTGAGAATCGGTTCAAGTAATTAAATGTATTTTACTGTTTTCCGACGCCACGTAAGAAACCATTGAAATTATTCCAGACACAGTGATTCCCATGTCCTTGTCATGGGATTTATCCACAATAGGCTGGTAAGAAAGTCGTCAGTATATAGTAGTAATGCACAAGTGATAATTAGCTCACCGTGACTTTACGAGCACTTGCGTCATTGATCGTGCGCACTAATAAATTATATTCAAGATTGCAATTAATATTTCTTACGGACTACTGTAAACAAGAGTACATGCAATAACATCCGGCGAATTTAAACTTCGATTACAACAAGTAAGCAAACGATAGCCCGTTGTACATCTGCACATAATGATAAGCAATTGATGTACCACGACTTTTCTGTACAAAAACATAGTATATGTATGCTGATTTATCATTTATTCCCAATTAGGTTTCTTTGTTTTTTTACATTGAATTCCAAAGCTTGAGGCTTGAAAATACAACAACAAATCTCTTTGGGGTCAGCCCTTTACCGAGATTTAGGCAAATCGATTGTTTTAGGCAGGTTGAATATGACCCGTGACCTATATTCATGATGTATGTCATTTTGGTACATGCACCTGTTTAAACTGCTATGTGTGGACTGGGTTATCCTGCAGCCCCTCCTATCGATAAATCGATGAGCACAGATCGCTGGACTGTCTGATATCAGAGGAATCCATCCAGGGAGGGTGTTATGTGCTTCAGTTGTTCTGTAAATAATACCTCTCGAACCATATCCCTTTTACGGAATGGAAACTGTTCATAAGATGTCATGAGCTTTGAAATGTGAGGCACTGATGCTTTTATTCATAAAATGGTAACAATTCTTACATCGAATTAATTATCGTGCACAAAAATTGATTTAAGATATAACACCTACAAGTTTCATACGACTCATTTTTAATAGAAATATATTTTTCTGTGTGCGTGATTTCTTTTCTGATCACGGTTTTCGGTAATAAATATTAGTTAATATTACGTCTTACCGGAGAAGAGTTGCCTCGGAATCAGTCCTAATAGGCCTACTGCTTGACTGACGGACATTAATATCAGTAAAAAAAAATCGTCAAACAGTTGCACAAGTATCACATTTTTACTATAAACTGGGTGTATACAGTCGGCCCCAAACATTGCTTACTGCTACTACTACCACCACCACCACCGCCATCACTACTACTACAACCACTACTACTACTGCTAACTACTACTACTACTACCACTACTACTACTACTACTACTACTACCACTACTACTACTACTACTACCACTACTACTACTACTACTACTACTACTACTACTACTACTACTACTACTACTACTACTACTACTACTACTACTACTACTACTACTACTACTACACTACTACTACTACTACTACTACACTACTACTACTACTACTACTACTACTACTACTACTACTACTACTACTACTACTACTACTACTACTCAACTCTACTACTACTACACTACTACTACTACTACTACTACTACTAACTACTACTACTACTACTACTACTAACTACACTACACTACTACACTACAACTACTACTACTACTACTACACTACTCTAACTACTATTATGACTACTTCTTCTACTACTATGTCAAGTACTTGTAATTGCTGTTCCGCTATATTTACCATAAGTACTAGTGAAACTAAACATTACGCATTTTGTCACAACTTTTAACAAAAACAAATTGCCAGTAAAGTGTTTCAGTGCCATGGAAAGGGGCGTTTTTATTAAGCAATCTTATCATCTTCTTGTCATTTTCCATAAGATGGGCTTGTAGCCACAGATGCATAATTAGTAGGTCATAACAATGGATCTTACCTCCATTTTAAGACAGAATTATTTCGAATTGTAGCTGGTATGAGATTCTAAATCTGTGTCAATGAGAAGAATGACCGACAGGCCCTGCATCACTGATCACGGATTCTTGCAGGTCACGTGCTAGCCTTCTAAGTTGGCATCAAGTACCCTGTAGTAGTCCTCGTGGTCAGTTTCATCTTTCTGAGGGTAGCACTTGTTAAAAACACGAAATCAAAATCTGTCGTCTTACTGGTACCTTAACAAGTAAAACGCAAAGCGTGTTTGTTTTTTTTTTTTTTAATTACAAATTGTTTTTGTCTCATACTTCGGTACATGCATCATGTTAGAAAAGATAGTTCAAATTTACACCACCCTTTTCACCGATAACAATCAATTTAGATGAATATTGTTGACAGAAATTTTTACTTGTCAGGCCCTGAAAAATGCAGAAGTGTTCGATTAGTTTTAAGTCCTTTTCAATAAGGGGTGCCGCCAGAGAAAAATCTTAGGGGGCGATGGGGACTTTACGGCCAACCAGCGCAGCGAAAAGCCAAAAAGTGTGTGTGTGTGGGGGGGGGGGGCAAATCAGATGGCATATTTTGGCGGCCAAATCATGCTCGTTCACGGCCAGCCAGCGCAGGAGTGGCCTGAGGGGGGAAAAAATCACAGGCAAATCCCACGGTAAACATTTTCACTGCCAAATCATATTCGTTCACGGCGAAACGGGCAAAGTCTTGGGGGTGGGGGGTGGGGCGAAATTTCCCAAAACACTAAAACCCTCCTGATTTCCATAACTTTGAAAATAATAGGGGACCCCCTCCCTGTCGCACCGCCCCTGTTTTCAATGACCTTACACGTAGGCCTATACTGTAGTCTTGCCCTTACGCAGTTTTGTTGCGCCCTGGTATCAATACTGGGAATATCTCGTACACGTAAATGATACAGCGCATCCTCACAAAGTATAGTCCACCCTATACAGATCGCCTTCCCCGCCCGCCCCCCCAAAAAAATAAATAATACAATTCGGGCCGATTACTTTCTGCGATCCGGGGAGGGGGGGGGCAGTGTAAAGGTGTTACACATGCGAGTGTAATGGACTTTCAAAAAATGGATCGCCTAAAATACGTAATCTGAAAGTCGATCTCAGAATACCCAGAAAAAAAGAAATAAAACAAAAAAAAAAAATAAACAAGTATGCAATTTGTAAAAACTTTGAAGTAAACATTCGGTTAAAAGATAACACCTTTTTTCACTGAATTTGCGATTTGATAGCCCCTTTCCAATGCCACGCGGCGTACATCGTCCGACCGTCGAAAAATACCAACCCTTTTACGCGTTTTTATTTAACAAATGCGCATGGTGTAGCAC
This sequence comes from Eucidaris tribuloides, assembly GCA_001188425.1. Taxonomy (NCBI): domain Eukaryota; kingdom Metazoa; phylum Echinodermata; class Echinoidea; order Cidaroida; family Cidaridae; genus Eucidaris; species Eucidaris tribuloides. The sequence continues at coordinate 75,312 of JZLH01S0156055.1, forward strand.
GTTGTAAATGACACGCCCCCCGGGGTGCGGATTTCGTTATTGCCTGGACTTTGCAAGTGTAGGTGAGAATTAACAGGCACACCAAACACGTCATGGAGCGTGTCTACAGCCATGTCTTGGGCCATGCTTATGGTTGTCCATCCATCTGTCCGTCCACCCTCATCACCTGAATTACCCCTGATTATTGTGATAAATTATGAACCGCTGATCAGATTGACTTAGACCAAATGGAACGGAAGTGCCCGTCTGCCAGTCCTAACCGTATTCCACCGATATGAATGTAGTCAACCTTCTATAGTACTGGATTGACACACGTTGATTGACTGAATAGATTCAAGGGTTGATGAATTCAAAGTCAATGTCATAAGAACTGGTAAACATTTCCTGGGATAAAAGGATGAGGTTAAGAAGAAAACGAGGTGAAAAGATCAACGAAGGTCACAAAACAATCCAGACCTTTCGGTTCATCCTCTGTTTTTGAATTAAACACATTTTTTTTCTTTTATCCTGTTCGTATAAGATAATAATTTCACAAACATGTTTCAGCAAAGGAATTGCATGTATTTACCGCGTACTGTCAAACGTAATTTCTGATGATGTCGTATTTAAATCATATATCGCCACATGTAGGTCTTTAAAGAAATAAGAAATAAATGGAAAAATACAAGAAATTAATTATCTTCTTTTCTACATCTAGATCATCATTTAATCATGTGTACTCTGTATTACTGAAGGTTGAAATGGTCTTATTCGTCATGTCTTGCCTACCGCATGGTAACCTGGATTCTGTCTGAATTCAGTGGCAAACACCCACGGATAAAACTTGCTACTATATCACAATCCATGTCAAATATTTGTGTTTATTCTTATTTTCTTCTTGAACGGAAAACCTGTTCATTCGTGCGATATTTGCAATCACATATTATACATGTGTCGACATTTTTATCACTTACCCACCAAAAGCTTCGAAGCGATCAGATTTCATTTCATTGCCAATCGTCCATTGGTCAGATTTTTACCACGTCCCTTCGGACTTGGACTTTTATGAATGGCTCAATGAATGCTTTCTGTCTGTATCCAGAATGACTAATAAAAAGCACGGGACTTTTTTTCATTTAAGAAGAGTGATAAAAAGATTCGATCTTTGAGCTGAGCTAAACGGGCGCGTTTGCTCTGCTGTTGCTACGCAAACGAAGCCACGCGTACGGGAAGGCCGAGCCGTATGTCTCGAGTTTCACAGACCCGAGTTGACTCGGGACAAAGACAGACCCAACTCTTCGGCGGAACCACCAGTTTGTCTTTCAAGAGAAGAGAAAGACGAAGCATTTTTTTCCTTTTTTCTGTAGCAAGTTAAATCTTTTCAGTCAGCAACCGAGACAACTGATTAAAGTTTAAATCATAGACATTGCCGACCATTGTTTTATTTCGTCACAATAAGCGTTTTTCTTTTACTGCGAAACAAGATTTTACTTTTGTTTACCATTTTATTATAATAGAAACATGAAACCAAAATTAAGGTAAAGACACATTATGAAAACATAGTGTATCTTCAGTTGATAATTTAATGGCACATTTATTATGCTTTCAAATTGGTTTGGGTTTATAGGGAATGTTTATCTCGTGAATCCGTGAGCTTTCTATTTTATGGTATAGGATGACAATTTTTTTTAAGTCAACTATACTGTTTGTGTTTGGAATATTTTGAGATTCACATTAGGAGACAGATATAGTTGAATTAAATGCTGCTTCTTTAATTACTAAAGTAATTTTTTGTCATTATTCTTAGTCATGAAAATTTTTTCGGAGTGACCATGAAAAGAGGTGAATAGATTAGGATTAAGATTTTGTCTGCTTCTTTGCAGTGCCGTTTTAACAGAGAGATTTGGTTTAACGTTTATAATTTTGATATATATTAACCACTTAAGAACTGTGATTAGCAGGTAAGCATGCGCATGTAGACGGATGTTATCCCTTTAATAAAGTACATGTGCATGTAATATACATTTGCAGTATACTTTTGTTTCAAAATTTATATTATTTATCAACTTCATAAGCAAATGGATCACAATGTAAATGGGTTCATCAAGCTATCCGTCCCTAAGATGAGGCATTTAAACAAGTAAAACAAAATGAATATGAATAACTCTTTCTTTATCGATATATTAATAAGTTAGTGAAAAACGGATATATCCAATAGAAACAGAAGTATAGACTCATTTGCTATTATGTTAGTTTTGATGATTTTACGTGCGTTTAAGTTTTGTCACTTTATTGTTTATTTATTTATTATTATTATTAATCATTATTATATTTTCGCTTTTTAAGTTGCGCTGAATATTTAAATCAATTTGTGTAATTTGTGTAATTTATATCTCTCAAAACGTTGCATTTCAACGGAAATTTAATCATGAAAATCCGTAAATATTAAAGATCCACCATCAGTAAAGGCATAATGGAAAAGCGCCCCCTTTGATTACGGTCACGGTGGAGTCCATGTTACCCACAGTGCAACACAGAATGTCGGTTGTGATAAAACCTCCATCAGATATTTCTTTTCACCAATCATACATGGTATTGTTTGTTTGTTTGTATTTATTTCCAGAAATGATAAGAACAAAACAAAACAATACATAACAAATTACGTAATTACACACATATCAAAATAGAATAATATACATAATCCGGAGGATTTGTCATGCCAAATACCAGAAAACAACACGAAACCCAGTAGCATTATTTATAGCAATATGCTGTGATTTGTTTTAACTAGCAGGGGTCATGGAGTAGTAGTAGTAGTAGTAGTAGTAGTAGTAGTAGTAGTAGTAGTAGTAGTAGTAGTAGTAGTAGTAGTAGTAGTAGAAGTAGTAGTAGTAGTAGTAGTAGTAGTAGTAGTAGTAGTAGTAGTAGTAGTAGTAGTAGTAGTAGTAGTAGTAGTAGTAGTAGTAGTAGTAGTAGTAGTAGTAGTAGTAGTAGTAGTAGTAGTAGTAGTAGTAGTAGTAGTAG
>JZLH01S0156055.1:86851-105310 GCA_001188425.1 Eucidaris tribuloides
CCCCCGAGATTTTTCAATGATTAATAAAAAAAAACAAAAAAACGAAGGATATTCAGAATCTGTTATTGGTGTGATATGACCTTTGGGCATGAAGCTTTCAAATATAAAAAATACGCCAAAACTAAACTGCTTTAATAAGTTTATTTAAGGTAAATCGGAGGCGCTTTGGATTCTAAAAATATATTGTCAAGTGCAGAAATAAATTCTATATATAGAAAGAGAAGCATACTTCAGTGTTGGTTGTTTGTCTTATGATAAATGATACATAATATATAATAATATAATATATATTGTGTATATAATATATATATATATATAATAATAAATACTTATAGGGAGCCACGCCGCCTACAGAAATTTTAAAATATTTACCGTTAAGATTCTCTTGTTAGAAAGATACAGTTATTCTTTTAATCAAGGATTACTCCCATAGGATTTACCTTATTAATTCATATTAATGTTATCGTCAGTATGTTGTTTTGACAATTATTGGTATGATAAAGCCACTGCGTTGAGTATAATTATAGAGAAATGACGCCATATAGAAAGACTGTCCTGTATACAAATTCAACATTAGCCACCCCGTTAGCAGTTAGACCCATTTTTCACAATTTACTTTTAAAAAAATGAACATTTGGTACTGATGCACGAGTTCGTGGAGACGTATGTACTCTATAGTCTCAATATCAGATAAGGAACAAACAACGAAAAGCATTTCACGCGATGTGCATTACGGCTTTATTTTCGCGTTGTTGATTGCGTAAGAAACAATAATGCTTCCCACTAGACTGCGGGACCCTATCACGACCTACTATCTATGTATTTCATAATGCTCTGTCAAGCGGAGGTAATATCTTTGTGTAGTTAAAGCGTGTGAACAGTATTTGGTTTCGTTGAGAAAAATGTGGCGCTTCGCGCGTCCTTGAATGCGTGAATAACACGCGCACAAAGACATGCCCAAATTGAAAAAAAAACAACAACAACAACCGGGAACGGGGATATAGCGCGTGATCTCTTGACTCCCGTGAAAGATTAGCTGATATTGCTCCCGATTTAGAACAATGATGATTTCATGAAGCATTATCTTCCGAATTCATCTCCATCCTCAGTCTCTTACGTCGGTTAATTTGACAGTAGGAGAAACACACCTGATGTTTTCACAGCGTGATGATGAAATAGTTCATTCTTGTAATGCGCGTGATGTTATCTCATTTTTGAAGGTTTTGTCCATGTTTTCCCCATTTATAGATAACGAAGATGAACTATACGAGGAATGTAAACATATGCACATACCTCAAAAGCGGGCGAAAAATCTTTGCAATTTACGTACACAATTTTCCGCTCTGACCAGTGTTTGTAACCCACGTGCCTTATATTCTCCGCACTTTCATATAATTCTAGTATTCTATATTTCATGTTTGACGATATTTTACATAAGTGTTATGTAACCCTCAATTTTTTTAGATAAAACAAAACAAAAACAAAACAAATGATGTTGGGTTGTTTGAAAGATACACTTTCCTCCGGGTGGTGTATGAACCATGTAGTTATCTTTATGATAATAGGAACAAGAAAACTAATTTGAAAACCAAGCTGAGAATTATTATACCCGTTCATGATGCCAAGAATTGATGAGATTTCTTCAAGATCCTGAGAACAGATTAATTGGACGTGCCGCGGTAAAATTATGGTGACGTTACGGTGGTTGAACCGGGAGTTCCAAGTCCTCCTCCTTAACGTTTGTGGTGGGAACTCCTAACCTAAGAAATAATGACAAAACTGTAAGCCACACAAGATTTACCACCACAAGTTTCCGCCTTTTTTTCGACCAAGATACCACACTTTAAAAATCAATGCCATACAAAACCCAACTGGAGTCGTTATGGAGGATTTGAAAGAACTGCGCTTATTAATTTTCATTGTCAGGGCGCAGCGTGACACAGGGGCATTTAAGACCACAAACGTATTATGACATACCTGGTGGGCTGTACAATGATTCCCTGAAATAACTTTGGACAAGTTTAGTTTTGACATTGAGTGACGTGGTCTAATTGACGAAGATGAGGAGTCTAACGTCAACGTAAGAGTGGAAGACGACAAATCATACATCAGGTAACAATACCTTGAACACCCCTTAGTTAATCTTCATGGCTTATATCTCCTACCAGCCTACTAAGTTTAGGCATGTAAACACAATATTTTATGTAGAGGTTGTTTACATTGTTGTTACTGTTATTGACATTGATGTTTGGGATTGACAACAAGCTGACTCTAACTAGCAGTATTTAGAACGACTACTGTGGCTAGCTAAGTTTGAATAACACGTAATAAAACCACTCTCACATCAGTGGCCATTAAAACGGGCATGAGGTATATTTGAGTTTTAATCTTTGTGACGCGATATAAGCACAGGAAACAGCTCTCACTTCATTTGCTATTGAGACCGTTGAAATCACGAAACTACCAGTGTTAGTTATATAAAGATAGTCTTTGGTATTCTGTTTTTTCTTTAAATTATTATTAAACCTCGAGTCGTTATGGATTGGAGTAGCAATCATACAAGAAAAAACGGTGTGAACTGACATAAACCACGAAATCATGATACATGTACTTGCAAAAATATACTGGTCAATTTATCAGCTGTGTACACTACACGAGAAACATATACATGTATTATATATTTTACAAACATTATTATTATAATGATTAATATAAAGTGATAGTGTTTTTGCATCACATCTGATTGTCTTTACTTTGATATTTCCATTTTTCCCTTTGTGATTGCGAACTTATTACGATCGAAACCGTAATGATACCCAAACGCGTAAAACAGTGGTACATTAGCCAATAATAATCGCATTTACAACGTTGAGGGCACCAGTATTCTCAGAACCGTCTCCGCGGTCAGACCGAGGTTGTTGCTAGCTGGGTGAGTTGACCCGTCATGGCAGCGATATGTGTTCTGGTTATGCGGCGACGACTCTGTAAAAAGTGTAAATGTAATTGTTGATGTAATTGTTATCATTTTCCCTAATAATGAATAAATAATTAAATCAGGTTAAAATACATGTACACACTAAGAAATTAGGGAGTAATTGGGGTGTAGAAATTGATACAATAGCAACACCCTAGAAATTCTACACCTTTAGGGGTGTAGAATTATTATATGCACCCCAAAGAGTGAAAAATTACACCCCATAGGGTGTACAATGTAAGAATTACACCCTATAGGTTGTAAAATTACTCCTTATAGGGTTTAAATTACACCCTGTAGGAGTTAATTTACATTATAAAAGGGTGTTGCTATTGTATCAAGTTTTACACCCCAATTACTCCTTTATTTCTTAGTGTGTAGGCCTATTATGGGATGAAATGAAATGGAATGGAAGGGGAATGGGCCCGGGCAATCCGCCTGATCAAGTAAGTAAGTAAGTAAGTAAGTAAGTAAGTAAGTAAGTAAGTAAGTAAGTAAGTAAGTAAGTAAGTAAAGTAAGTAAAGTAAGTAAGTAAAGTAATATCGTATAACTTACAATCAACATAACTTACAAATTACAAGCAAATAAATAAATAAATAAATTAAATTAAATTAAATGTATAAACAGGTTAACATCAAACTGATAGCATCTTAATTCTCTTTGGCGATTGATTCAGGTAAAGCAATTTGATGGAGGGATCATCTAGTAGCCAAACTGCCTCTGTATTACTATTTTTCTCAGTTGGAAAATGAGGTAACGACAATGACAAGAAGGTGCATAGTTAGCTGTATGAAAACACTTCTGAAAACCCTGACATTTGGTTAACAACTGAACATAAAAAATTGTACATTTGTAAACGTGACGAGATTTGAATTCCGAGTGAATGTGGGTTCTATGAACACCGCAGATTGAGACATGGAGGATAAACGTTACACGATATTTATCACTAATTCAATTGCTTGCTTAATCACTTAACGACAAAAACAAGCCTGCGCTCACATGCTTATGATCATAACTCCCCCACACCACGACTATCAACAAATCAATAAATTTGAAAAAAAAATTAACGAAAACAAATTTTGCATGTACATGTAACTTTTGCTTGATATCTGACCTAAACTTCAGCAAAACCCTTGTCAAGCTATATTGTAATTATGTCAACTGTATATAAGCTAAATTAACATGTTAACTAAATTAACCTGTTAACTAAATCGACCTGTTAGTTTAATCAACCTGTTAACTTCATTAACCAGGAGAAGTAGACAAAATAAGAATGATACAGGAAAACAGGCCAGCGTTAAATTAATGATTTTATTTGTCTCTTTGATTCATCTTCACTTTTGCTTGTACCCGCATTGTTGAATAAGCTTCCTGTAGTGAGGTATCTATACTCCCTTTATTTCGACAGGGCAATATTCTCTATTCCCCGTTCAATGACTGTATTACCACCTGGAATCTGATGCATGACGGGTAGATAAGAGAGAATAGGAGAAAAATAGAGACTGGAAAGATGACGTCATAAAAGAGACACGGAGGCCTGCTCAGTGGGTATCAGAGATGACTAGGTTCATCAATAATGTTACGAATCGAAAAATCTTTATTTCGTCTTCGAGCTCCTATCAATAGAGCCATTCAGGCAGCAAAGAGTAGAGGAAACGTTTAGTGAAAGAAGAAAGCCCGCAAACCTGCATGGTGTTAACGTCAATCTATTGTGACTAAATAACTACTGCGGGGATGGTAGGATGACAAATTAGGAGGCACGTTAATTATATTCCTCCTTTTCGCTCCTCCTCTTCCTCTTCCTTGTACGACCAAGACCACTATCATCATCACCACCACCACCACATACTATTCTATACTACTACTACTACTACTACTACTACTACTACTACTACTACTACTACTACTACTTCTATTAACTACTCTTTCTCTAATCTATCTATCTATCTATCTATCTATCTATCTATCTATCTATCTATCTATCTATCTATAGCGAGGAAGATTTTATTCCCATGCGACTTGCGTGTATCACGTTGAATTACATGTAACAATAATGACAAAGTCGTTAAATCCGTGAAGGTACACTACCTCCCTGGATTAAACCAATAATTTTAAGATATTTGAATGATAAATATCTGGGTTGAGTGTGATTTCCTAGTTTGTACCCAAATGTTCGCATGTCAACCAAATTTACTCACATCCTTTCACAGGTCCTATTGAAATCACGTAAATGTCTCACTATTTAAATGTTTATATTAACTAATAAAATTGTTGTCACTTAAAGACACTGTATATCAATGTTTCCATCAGAAAAAAATGTGAGTTACATGATTCCCATGCTAGTAGTGTTTTTGATCAAGTCTAAAAATGCAGCCCTGAAAAAAATTACAGTTCAAAATGATCATAAAGTGCTTTAAAAGAGTAAAAATCATTGAGAGACTATTCCAGTTTTTCCCATAGACTGCTGTGTTGTAGATTTTTCTATCGGCCGATAATAATTCATGTGCCGATTGTTACCTGTACATATTTTACCAGTGACAGCATAACTGTCTGAATTTTTGTGTTCTAGGGTGTTTATTCGTCTATTCAAACACTGTCAGATATGTCAGATAGCAAAGTTTGACGATTTTTTGAATGGGTCTTCCACAATGTTATATAGTGTCTTTAAGAGAACTAACATGATAAAAATATCGTAAGAAGTTATATATTTGTGAAAATTTGATAACCCTCTTTTTATGTTTGCAAGTTTAGGGTTCGGGGTTCCGTGTGCACAAAAGATCTGTGCATGGTATACAGATCACGAGATGTATCTGGCGTTGGGAGAGAAAAGTGTTAGTGGATGTAAAAGACTGCAAGCGAATGCGACGGGTCTCCATCCAGAAATGCGAGACCCGTAGGTGAGGAGAAAAGGAAATTGTTCGGAAATGGATCGATATAAGGGCAAATTAGCTCGTTGGCTTGAAAGAACGATCGGTTCCTGTCTTGGACAGTAGCCAGCCTTTTTGGTAGAAGAAGCAGAAGATGGAGGAAAAAACCGCAGTGTGTTTGCCGAGTCAATTTGTTCGCTGCGTGCTACCCGATTTACATCGAGGCAGTAGAATCTACGGCCTCGTACTCCAGTGTCTTATGAGACAAGAAAGGCGGAACGCACCCGGGACAGGTAGGAGCGGATGGGGTGCACGCACGCATGACGCCACCCGCTTTACGCACGAACAAGGAGTTTGGCGTAGGAAATGATGACAATTCCATCAAAGTCTAATGGATAAAGAAGTACCTCTTAAGCTACATTAGCGCTTGCATGCAAATATTCTCACTAGTTTCTCCCAATATTTTGCAATTTACGAAAGAATCCCTTATGAAGATATGAAGATAATGAAATGAAGTACCAACCCCCAAAATCTCATAAGATTATTTTTTTTTTAAGTTGACAATCACACAGTGATTAAGTAAAGATGAAGAGAATTGTTGGGCGGAAAGGGTATTCACACCAGAAATTGTGTGGTATGAAAGAAAGTTAGTGTTCTCTGAAGAAAAAAAACGAATGACGGGCATTATACACATAATTATATACTTGTACACATTGTAATCAAGAACGTGTATACGGTAGTTAATACTAAGGCAAGACACCAATGTATTACCACAATCATGGCGTACAATTAAGCGAAGAAAATTGACTCTTTGACGATAAATCAGGTAGGCCTATATTTGTGCAAAACAGTTATGTAATACATAAACATAGAGATCTATAATCATGGGTGTATCAATCACACAAAGATAATCGTATAATCTTTAAACCACACATATTTATCTGAGAAAAGTGCTTCAAAATAAACACCGGATTTTAAAGTGAATTTAAATCCAAATTTAAGCACGGAAAGCTTTATCAAAAGTTATGAATTCATTGTCCGGCCGATGTAGATAAAATGTAGTGTATTGTTGTTGTTTTCACATTCTATACGCAAGAATTGAAGCCGTTATAATTATGCAACCCCTCGGCAGAAGAGCCATACCATGTAGGCATGGCTGAATAGGGCCATCCAGCCGTTTAGTGTCATCAATTTTATTGTGTATATTGTCATGATTGTTATGTTTTTAATACGGAAATAAATAAATACAAAAAACCTAAGTCCCCTTTTTAACAAAACAAAACAAATCAAATTTTGTAGTCACATGGATTAAAAACAACGTGTTGAATTAACATCCTCAAGTTCTTAATAACCTCCTTTGATTAAAGTAGTCTCTAAATATTGTAAATAAACAAATATCTTCATTTTCATTTTCATTTTCACTTTATTTTGACCTGGTTTGTTTCTGTTTATTTTCATTATAAATACATATTGATATGTGTTTTTGTGTATTTTTTGTGTATGTTATGTCCCATGTATACTGTACGTAAAATTGATTTTTGTTGTTCCTACATGAATATTGAATATTGAACTTGCCTACATAACGTAGATTTTTATTATATTGTTAACTGATGCTTTCAGCCAGTGCTGCTAACATGGCTAATCAGTGTATTTCATAAACCAATTAAAAAATCTTTCTTTGGTTGAAATGAGTTATCCGATGTTTTGTAATAGATATCAGTTATGTATCCGTAATTTGGATGGAATATTTTTGTAAAAATAGTGATTTTCATAACTGTATGTAATTTATCATTTATATTATATAAAAAACAAATATGCAATATTCATGAATAAAGTTCTTGCTTTCATGTCGTGGCCATATACTCAGTTTTGGAGTTTGATTATACAAAAAAAAGGGAAAGAAAAATGGTGATAAAGGGATTGAAGAAAAACTATTAACAAAGATCGACAAATTGTAGTCTTTCCTTTTCATATTGAATTCCGGTTCTGACAAAAAATGGGATTACATTTGAAGTCAGCTGCTATTAACAGTAACGCAACGACCAAATTATAGCCCAGGCATAATAACTTTCCATTCAATACATTTGTAGCTTTACGTTATCTGCACACAGGTGTGCCGGGCAGACCAATAACAACACAAGTATCGAATAATATGGCCCACTGGCAAACGGTCTACACGCACGTGCGCTCGGCTCATACACAAAATGATGTAATATACGGGACCGCATATTGGGGAATGGACAATGTGAATTGTACCCGATTTTCTCTCGGAAGAAAAGAAAACTGGTATCCTAGTACGATGGGATGAATAGGACATAACCTGTCATCGCGTCGTTGTGAAAAGGACGAATTAGGGCCAAGGCGCGTAAATAGAGTATTTTATCGCTAATTGGGCCGAATTATTGCCGACTGTTGTGGCCTAATCGAGCGTGGACAGTTAAGCAGTTGATCAACACCTTTATATTGTATCCTCTCATATAGGGTGATACAGACGCTATTCAACGCAAGGTTGAAGGGTGGGGAAAAAAGATCTTTGACAGGATTACTCAAAGGGATGAGCCTTTCTTTGCCAAATGGTTGGCTATTCAACCTCCCGTTACTATTCTGCAATCAAATAAAGGGTTGCTTTATAGTTTTCGGGGAGAGTTCATTCTTTCTGTATGTGTAATAGTTGGGAGGGAGAAAGTAAAGACATCCTGTCCGCGTGTAAACAGAGACCCAAAATTGATCGACAGCCCGCAACGTTGACAATCAATAAATGACTGCTGTTCCTCTCCTGGCGGCCCAGACCAAAAATAGCACCGATAAACTGGACATTAATACACCATAACGTACACGGTAGTAGGATGCCAGGCCACGGTCTGACCGTAGTCCACACAAACATTATACAAAAATTTGAAAAATATATCTAAATTATGTTTAAATTCAAGTCTTCTGGATAATTATGGACTATTATCACATATATTGTTCTTCGACATACACAAATTGTCAGCGTCAATGGACGTTATTATTATGCCAATCCTATATCAGTATACTCAAAATATGACAGGCAATATCTATAAAAAAAAATCACTCTACAACAACAATAACAACAACAACGACAACAACAACTATACTACTATTATTACTACAAGTACATCTACTACAACTACTCTGCTTCTATAATACTACTTCTACTTCTACTACTGTTACCGCTACTAATACTACAAGTACACTCTGCTGCTGCTTCTTTTTCTTATGCTTCCTCTCCCCTCTTCCTTTTCGTCTTCTTTTTTCGTCTTCATCTCCCTTTTTGCTCTTGTTTTTCTTCTTTCTTCTCCCTTCTTCGTCTCGTTTTTCTTTTTTTTCTTCTTCTTCATGTTCATCTTGTTCTTGTTCTTCTTTGTTTCTCCTTCTAGAAGCGCTATGGAGGGTTCGTGGCTTGTATGGGTAGGACTATTGGTTTTATGAATTCTTGGTTCAAATCCCATCTAGAGATATAAATGTGAAGTTTGGCGAGGAGGGGGGGATCTGAGTTTGATAAATATTTCCCGAACGTCATATTAACAGTTGGGTCATGGTATCTCCAAAGAGTTCCGGTAAAGATGCATTTTGTTCATATTTATAAGCAAATAAGGAGCATTTGTCGGTTCCAAATGGATTTTACTTCTTTGAGATTCATTTGAAGTCCGTGATAACCCCGGTAAATCATAAAAGTAAGCTTGGTGTACTTATAACTTGTGCTTGTCGTCAAGACCGTCGATGTTCAACCAAAATATAAAATTCGTTATCTTATTATCGACGAATACCTACACGTAAGAGAATGTTTTTATAAATGTATTACACGAGTATCGTAACAATATTAAATATAAATAAATATTCCTAACAATTATGATTAAAACACTCCAGAGGAGTAGTCGTCAAGAATATAGACTGGGCCTGTTTGCAGAGCGATTATTTCGGTACTTCTGTGTTTGATTTCTCTTTGTTATCTCCTCGTTAATGTGTTGTATTTAGCACTTGTGCCTCTCTCCATACGTCCCGTCGACGCCCCGTACACGAGCAAGATTGGACGTATTGATCTAGACCGGTGCCACGAATAAATTTAAGATTTAAAATATATACCACAATAATGTAAATTGTCAATTCCTTGTAGCTTCTATCAAGTAATTATTAAACCAACATCAACATTTTGTTTCTATGTTTTTGATTCCCATCTTCCGATACAACGTTTGATTTACAGAAGTGATTAATCATTTCGTAGCCTCAGTTTGTATTCTTGATCCACTTGAAGTCGTAACTACAGTACTTGTTGAAAATGCCATTGATAGACAAAATGTAAACACACCACAATAAACTACAAGTGTTTGTTTTAAGTATATAAAGAAGTAAAATCTCATGTTGAGAAATACAGTAATACTCAAAATGTTATGGTTGGTTGAATTAAGAAGTAAAATAACTACAAACAGATAGATTCTTAATTGTATGTTTAGGCGTGCTATTTGGATTACAGTGTTCTTGTATTATCTGTAGTTACATGTATGTACATGCACCTGTGTGTACGAGTCAAATTTTTTTATACAACTTAATATACATATGATCATAAACCCAATTATCATAATGCAAACGCTGCACCCAACCCAAAATAAGCACAAATGCTGTACTTTGGACGTCACAAGGTCATTCTGATATCGCTCATATTTCCCCGCCAAATTCCCAACGCCGTTCGAAAACATGGTAGAAATCTGTGTTATTCCCGAACGGTTATTACGAGAAAAATATTCCGTGTCCTAATTCGCAGCGCCAATTTGTCCGTGTACATGTATATCAGACATTAACTCAAAAGTTTTTCAATGAATATCCTCTTCATCCTATTTGTTATGTTATTGAACACCTCTTAAGTTGTTAACGGTTGTCCTGAACACTGATAAGATTGATAAATGAAGTGTCAAAAGTATATAGCCTTTACATTAAAATGTCAATATCAAAGTAGAACGAACGGTAGTATACTACACCTGAACATGGGCGCCATGTTTGTGGCTAGTATATTGATACAACGTGTCTGAACTGTTTCGATTTTTCTCTTCGGTTGTTGTTAATATCCATGGAGATTTGTAACAATAAGCAACCACTTCCACAGTATTTGTAAGTGATTTTAACACGCACGAATAGGTTACAGAACTTTAAAGGACATTATGGAGGATGTAATAAACAACAACAACTGAGAATGGAATATAGACGATAAAGATAACAGAAGAGAAATCAAATGAAAAAAAACTCAAATGGAATCAAAATTAAAGTGTTGTTACACTCTCAAAACGGAAATGTTATTTCATGTTCTTTTCAGTGACCACACTTTGCAACACCGTTGTTATATCCAACCTTTTATCCAGCTGAATTCAACATTAAAGTGTCATATACAGCAGACTAAAAATTAAATACAACATGAAAGTGTGGTCACTCCTCGGCCCTTTTTAATGTTGAGATAGCATTTCAGTTTTTAGAGTGTATCGTGTATTATTGTATTGTATACATATATGGGACCATATACGTATTACGGCGATCCACCTGTGACACATTATTTGGAATTTCTCAAGACTCAATAATGTCATTTTTCATTTCCCATTACTGAAAATAAAATCGAAGAACTAATTGACTTTTTTTATATGCAAAATTATGAGCCCATGATTGATAGGTGGTAGACACACCATGTCTAACTTGACTCGACTAGAGTTCATACCAGCAAGCCAGGCAAACAAACTTTCGACTGGCTTAATCAATTTAGCGAAGTTTATCTATAATCAAGCAATTTTGCGGTGCACTCGGCTCTGATGGGGCATTAGTTGAATATAACTAGGACTAAAGGTAAATGTACCGCTATTTTAATATGGCATTGAACATGTTGAAAGGTTTTAACGAGAAACAATGAAATCATTGAAAGTGGTATTGTCTACGTGGAACTGACGGTTCATATAGACCACGGAGTATTCAACATGTTCAACTCCAGAATATACAGGTGGGTCGGTGGGTGGGGTGGGGGTGGGGGTGGGGGTGGGGTGCAAGATTTGGGCCGCCTATCACCCGCACACCCTTCATCTAATCCCAAGGGGATAACTTGAGAAGTAGTTCGACAACTAACACGGCAAATACAGGTGGAATAACCAAACATATAGCTTAAAATAACCAAATGTCCGACAACTTATTTGACAATTATTTGTATAGAGAAAAACAAACAAATGTAAAATACCAAAGAACAGTGCAATGAGATATCGTTAGAGATGACAAGTTTGGCTCAACGCTATGGTATCATAATTTGGAGTTATTACGTGTGCATAAAACGCCCACAACCTCGATGAATCGAGGTCTTAGAGTACATTTATACATGTATATGCTTACCAGACTGGATTAACCGTCCCAAACAGCGTTCGAAAGGAGGAGGAGGAAAAGAAGAAGAAGAAAAAGAAGAAGAAGAAGGAGGAGTAGGGGAAGGTGATGAAAAGAATGTGATGAAGACCCCCCAAAATCGTTAATCGTAACGATCTCAATAACGATTTTAATCTAAATCTTGTAGAGTTCCTCTTCCAAAATCATAGTTACACATGGTATATAAAGCATAATTATGAACTCAATAATGCAAGACAGCAGTGCGTCAAATAACTTACTAAAAATAAAAGTGATTAATATAGTTTTAGCATAACCAAAACCTTCAAGCAACAAAACCGCCTATATTTTTCTTCCCCTCTCAACAAACCAGCGCAACTTAATTATCACACAGAAATATCTTTAACGTGAATTTGATTAATGAATTGATTAAAGTGCTTTGTCCATCATCCGTAAATTGCTTCAGCCAGAGGTTGTGACTAGCCTGCTTTTTGCCGCTTCCGATCAGACGACAATCAAGTCGTAATTTGCGCGCCATTTCTGCGTTCAACGTCCTCATAAAGCCCGCTCGACTGACCATTATTACCCAAACATGTAGTTCGCGCCATTTGTGCTCTAGATAAAAAGAAAAGAAAAAAAACTACACACACACAGATTTCGCATTTGACAAATGGATTAATGTGAAAGCGGAAATTTATTTGTTCATGGAATGAGAGATTATAATATAATAGACAATGGATACATTTTGCCCTCGTTCTTATTAGCAGGAATTCACTGATGTACCCATAATGCCTGGCTCGAGCGCAAGTCAGTTGGTCGTCGGTCTCAGTCTGACAAACGAGAATAACCTCGATTTCCATGTGTACACAACAAGGGGCGACCAACGGCTTACAGTGGAGACCGCGGATCATGCCCGCACTACGGGGACATCATTGGGAACATTCATGTTAGTCTCGACATTTCCTGACGTCAGAACTTTAATATGACAATATCGGAGAATCCTTATGATTTTTTTATAATCGAACGATTGACCACACGTAAGTCGGTCTGTGCTAGAGTAATTCTTTAAAGACTTAGATTTACTCTCTTAAAAAACAAGTGAAATTGTTCACTCTTTCAGGAGTGAATGACACAAAAGAGTGAATTTCGAGTGATTATGTGTGTGTTTCACTCATTCTGGAGTGACCTCGAGGATCACTCTGAATCACCGAGTGATCCCTGAGGTCACTCCAGAATGAGTGAAAATCACTCAAGTTCACTCGAAATTCACTCGAAAATCACTCTAAATTGACTTTTTTGACAGTAACTCCTTAAACAGTAAACAATTTCACTCGTTTTTTAAGAGAGTACTGAGAAGCGTAATTGTGTTATTAAAATCAAAATGAACGCAACATTTACGACAAGAATCCTGAGTTATAACGGACCCGTGTAGGTATATGACTTATATCAACAGGATCAAGGTAATTTGGCGCAATTTAATATATATATATTTCTCTATGAGACCAGGCGATAAGAAAAGAATATCACATCACCAATCTCATAAAATAAGACGCCCATTTTGACGCCTCACGCAAAGTTTGCATGTTGATATGCAAACATCAAAATTTAAGATGCATACACAAAACACCTTGAACAAAAAACTTGTAAAATTATAAAGTATTAAACTTATCTCCACAACAGTTCTTCTAATTCACTTTGATATTGATTTTAAAAAAATGCACGCTTGCTTATTGGTTGAAGTTTATTTTATGACAGTGATGACTAATTTAATTAACTAGTTTGTAGATATCCACTTTACAAAGTTAAGTAATGAAATTCAAATAATTGAAAAACACTTGCTATACTCACGGAAGGGTCCAGAAAGCTAAAGAGTGGTATGGTCTTTTTCGTGGTCATCAAAAATAAAGTTTTACTGTTAATCATACTCGGTTGCCAAGTAGAATAGAAAGTAATAAGACAATAATATTATTTCAACATTGTGTCAATTGTTTATCGGTAAATTGTAACCTTAATTAATGAAATAATTGGTATAGCTTGATTGTTGCATTATGGAAGAGTTATAATGAATAATAGTGATTATGAGAGTATAACATATTTCTATTTCACTCACCCAATATCCGTATACGCCAGACATCATGTAACCAACATCTCATGAATATTCATAAGGGCAGAGATCATTCGTGGACAAAAATACAATTATGAGGCACGAAACATATACGCCTGGGAATAGTTGAATTCAATCTATCGTTACAAAACGGGTTAGACATACAGCAGCGCGGTAGCAATGCTACCACTTGAAAAATAAAGATACTTGAGTATTCCTGCGCAAGTATCGAGTGCTAGCCTAGTTCAAGAGTTCATGAAAACATATTTCAAACTTAACTCCACCTTTTCGTGGTTAGGACCAATTATGTTTTCACTAATAAAAACTTTTCTGTTTAAAACAATCTGATTGGGGAATTTCAGGCAAATCCATTTGGTGAATGCAAAAGTGTATAAACATTGAAAGCTGGAAATCAAAGATCATCAAATGTGTGAAATGTCATCAAATATAATTTTCAAATACTGAAGCAATTCCCAACTGTAGAGTTAGTTCATTTTTTAAAATTAATTGTTTGATCTAAACTCGAAACCTTCGTGCAGGAAAAGTTACCGTTATGTTTCCATAGAAGAGTATAATCTAACAATCATATTCTAACTTCACGCTTTTTAAGACACCGTGATAAAAATGCCAGTAAATTGTAAATTATATTGCAACATCATGGTATGCACTTTAATTTTTGATATCTGTATACATGTACACTAAAATCTCTGAGATCTAAATTCAAGATATTCGAAATAATCAAAAGACTCGATTATCGTACAATTAATCGATGATAAACGTTCGGCACTGAATTGGTTTATTTTGATAAAAAGAATATTGTTATGTCATTGTCGGTGGAAATATTGAAAATCGTTGATTTATTAATCAAGTAATCTATCTCAAACATGATTGAATTTTTAACCTTTGTATATAATGGAATGATATAAGTATCAAGATAGAAAAACATGTTTTCAGAACGTATATTATCACTATACTTCCTTCAAAGGAGCACGTAATGCTTTTATGTCATATCTTACTTTGTGTATTTCTTATAATTTATAACTTCCAAAAATATTTACATTATATTTACATTATAATCCTTCAAACTGAAGTTTGGGACAATCCAGCTACAATGCAGTTTGAATTTCCTTATTGCAATATTTCGTTGCCCACTGTTTACAAAGTTTAAATTTAATGCTATCCAAACAATTTTCATATGAATATAACAACGAAAATAATATGTGTTTTGTTCATTTTAGTATTCAGAGACTAAAAACAAATAATGGCAAACGTGAGAAACAAAATCCGGTTCCATGATGAATTATTGGATAATAAAACAATTATTACCAACAGATTAACATCAGGATATACCTTGTATAATACAAGAAATCTGTAGATTTTTCACAATGAAATCGACTGCTGTAACCATGGCAGGATTTACTATTACCCGCAATTATAATGTTAGTTTGTCAGAGAACAGGATTTTCCCGTTCACTGCATTGAAAAAAGTACAATCGCTATGTACGCACAAAACCTTGCCGTATGGCTGCCGCAGAGGCAAAGAAATACACAAAATATGTCCACTGAATGCAATCAAACGTAAAAAATGTAGTGTATAGCAAAATAATATATGCCCAAATATTAAATAAGGTTGAATCCAGTTCTAAAGGTGGAATACGAAAGCAAGTAATTAGCAACATAATTCTCTTAGGTTTATTTTTCATGGTTAATTAGTTGAAAGTTTTTCATCAAATCACCCGTCTCATGAATTTGTATTGTGAAGCTCAATTTCCCAAAGGGGATTACATGATAAAAAGCATAACTTTCACCTATATTGTGTTTTAAACAGGAAAACGCTGATAATTTCGGTGTGTGGGTTGTTGTAAAGTGCTATTTACCCTTTCATGACATAAAATGCGTTTTTCTTTAATACTGTACTTCTGCTGTTTTATTCATATAAATCAGAGAAGAGATTACCAATTCCCTTCACTATAACTTACAACAAAGTTTGTAATCCAAGAGTTCGGGGTGTATGATTTATTCAGTGACATTAAGTTTAGTTTGTAGATCTAAGCAGTGGTGTGGCCTGGAATTTTCAGTGGCACAGATACATACATTTTGCTCGGATAACAAAAAAAATTTGGAATGTTATTTTGAATAATATAATGTTTTTGTACGATGAAATCAATTATGAATTTGTTACAATTTTGTTATACTTGTATTATTTAATCAAAGCAATTGTAGTTGTATATTATATATTTTGAGAGTAATAATAGTAATAATAATACAAAACAAAGAATAATTTGTATTATGTTCATATTATGTATCTTATTGTTTGAAATGCAGAAAATAAAGTAAATCATTTAATACAACATAATACAAAGATTATAAATAGTAATATACAAACGAATATCGTTAACAAATAATAGAGCGACAAGAAATTAATCTAGAAGTATACAGCAAGACAAATATACACAATAGAGTAATGGTAAACCGTAATCATTGCTTTAAACGTGGATACATCATACCCGTCGCGTGGCTGGCAGAAGGGCCTTTTAAAGTAGATTTTCTCTAATTTGAGAAATAATCCCTTATTTGATATTTGCACTTAACAGCCTGACCAAAGGTTCTAAAACTATCATACTGCTTTGATTTCATGTGAAAAAAGCTAATGGTTTTCAAGTTAGAAGCAATTAAGGTCCTTCTGCTTTTAACATATTATGCTAGAGTCCTTCTGCCGGCGACACATGAAAGGTGAAAAGCAAAATACCAATTAATTACTTAAATGTGGATACAGAGGGATCTTATACTGACAGTATTGCTAGTGGAACTGGTAAGATCCTCAAATAATTCACAAATGTTTCGCTGTAAGTTATTTACTCAAAGTTTTTTTTTTCATCAATTCTTCCACCCATTTTATCATTCTAAATGTCAAATTGGTTATCATATTCTTGTTTTGCAACTTTAGAATAGTTTGGCGGGATTATGGTTAAATTAAAACAAGATGAATATGGGCAAAATGCTTCGGGTATTATCTGGAATAAAACTATTTTTTTTAGTGATCGCGTCCAGTCACTTGTTGTTACTTTACATCAGTACTTAATAAAAAAAAAGAACATTTTTCAAATGTATATCTCAATGATCTTTCAAAAATAATGACAAATACACGGACATTAATCATCAGGCTAAAATCTACAAGTATTTAAGGAAGATGATAGTTATTTTGTGATCTCATTGATTTATTTTCCATGGCAGAAGATCTTGTAAGTGTGCAAGTGATCACGATTCGGCCTCAAACCTTTGTTAAACACGTGTCTCTAAGATACATGCAATCAGTACCAGCACATCACACTAAATACAAACACAATGGTATAGCAAGGCACAGAGCCATGAAATAATCCTCGATAATCACACGAAGCGATATAGGTATGCAAAATAAAACATTACAGACTTTTAATTGTTAATGTAGAATTTAGAAAGATTATGTCTTTGAATATCACTTATTTACACAAAAAAACATGTATTGTGTAATATTTTGTAGGCGGCCAAGCACTTAACTTAATAGCTTAAAACTCCGACACTTTGATTTTGACCTAACTAATGCAAATGTTTCGATTAAATAAACGAGACACATACACAGAGACATACAGACAGACATACAGACACACACGCATACACATACATACACACACATGCACACACACACACACACACACACACACACACACACACACACACACACACACACACACACACTACACACACTACACACCGCCACGAAATACTTAATCAATGACTCGACTATTATGAAATTTAAGTTTCATTGTTTTAGGGCTACTATTCTTTAACGAATCAGTTTTTATGTTTGGTACTAAAAGAGAGATGTGTAATCCAATACCGTATATAACTTTCTTCTTGAATGGCAAATTGCCACAGATACTGTAACTACATCTTACAATGAGATATTGCGCGCGAATCACCTGGCTAGGACGAAGCGCTACAGGCCGTCCAGTACATTGGGATTAACGTTACGAAAAGCAGTATTAATTCGGCATTAGACTTAGGATGCATAAACTTAGGACTTGCGAGTTAAACACGAAAAGCGTTATTTGAATTGAATCATGTGTAGTCTTTGACGAATGTGTGTGAGTCCGAGACAATTAACTGGACCATG
>JZLH01S0156055.1:106790-118371 GCA_001188425.1 Eucidaris tribuloides
TCAATGAACCTTTATGGGGCATTGTATTTTAACCATTGACCCCTTTCTTCGCACTTAATATCTATCCCTTTTAAGAGAATGATCATTGGATCATTGATTGTTCGGACTCCGAATTAAAGCCATGTTCTTAATCCATAGACGCCTATCTTTGGGGGAAAGAAATTGTTTTAGTACATTGTAACTAAGATGAGTATGTTATGTGGCTGTGTGTATGACATAACTTGTAAAGCAACTTGGTTGCTTGCATGTGAGTTTTACAACAAACTTATATCGCAGAAAAAAATATTAATTTCATCAGAGATATTATTAACAGCTATTATAAACATGACATCTATGCTACGTGAATGCATGAATTTCTCGCGAGTTTCTTCTCGTTAAAATTGACGGGCAATGTGTTAGAAGCACCCGGTCACCTTAAACTCCATTCAACCGAAGCACGACTCGCCGAGCCGAGCCTGCGCCGTCAGTCGCTGGTCCCCATCCATCTTACTTTGCTTGAGAAAACATCATCTTGTCATCACTGTGGACAAATTATGGCTGACGACCCGCCATTTTCTTGACATAGCATATGCATAAACACACATTGTATACAAGGTCCTTTAATACACATTGTGTACATACAGACGATGTCATTTTTTGTAGCAGTGCACAAAAAACACATTTGCTCCAGCACCGCCGTCTTACAAACGGATGTAATTCAACATTAATTTGTTCGTTTTATTTCCCCGAAGAACACACACACAGCCAGAGGGGACAGTTTCCCAACGAGCTATATTGATACTAAACGCCTGCCCATTCAGGAGAGATTTTCATATATGAATAGGAAAGGAAGTAAAGTAAAGGATAATCGTTTTGAGCTTTTGTGTCGGAAATTTTTTTGATGGGAATGGTGTAAGTGAGATGGATTATAGTTTGCACAATGTGAAAAGATCAAAAGCAAATGTAGCAATGTTTTGTCACCGTAGAATTGTTGTGTAAACGTATCAGGTGGGAAAAAGAAATATGAATGTATTCGGCCAAAGTAGTGTTTATTCGAGGTGACTTTTGGTGTACAAGCAGAAAATCTTTTGTTGAAAAAAAGGACGTTTGATAGACAAAAATATGTGAAGTGTCGACAGTTTGAAATTGCACATTGTTTGTATAAAACAGTATAAAGTCAACAATTTTCGGAAAAAGGAAAATATATTTAATGCGATATGAATTCCATCATCAATGCAATCGGAAATAGATTGACAGCACGCCCAGACGAATAACTGAGTTATAATAAATAACGAATGTCTTGATATTTGTAAAACCCACAATAGATTGTTTACGAACCATATGTAGCAAAAAAAATATGCAAGCCATGTGTTTATATCATAATAGAACAGGTGAACAGGAATTTTAAAAACATATTTATGAATATTTAGCTGATAGAAATCTTCAAATATGTTTAACTATCTAAATAATGCCTAAAAAAATCCGCAGATGTTTTTATATGTTAAAGTTAAGTCGTGACGTCATAAATATACAAACTTCATAGGTCTACCGTATATGGATATTAAAAATGAATAAAACAAAGCCAAAAATGATTACTTAGTCTGTCGTACATAATATTGTTATTTCGTTTAGGAACAAAAACTAATTATATAAACTAATATATATATATATATATATATATAATAGGCGAAATTCAGGATAAAATGACTTTAAACGTAGCTTTCTGTTCCAGATTAATATATATATATATAAACCAAACATACATATTACTATAAAACGAAACTGTATGAATCATAGCTCCAAATAATACTCCGACGAAATACAGACAGGGAAATATCTTTATGCAAATTTTACACTCTTATGTTTCTCGCGAACCAATAAAGCACTATAGATCCGTCTTTTTCCTGTCTAGGGGTAATGTGTGTATATGTGTGTGTGTGTGTGTGTGTGTGTGTGTGTGTGTGTGTGTGTGTGTGTGTGTGTGTGTGTGTGTGTGTGTGTGTGTGTGTGTGTGTGTGTGTGTGTGTGTGTGTGTGTGTGTGTGTGTGTGTGTGTGTGTGTGTGTGTGTGTGTGTGTGTGTGTGTGTGTGTGTGTGTGTGTGTGTGTGTGTGTGTGTGTGTGTGTTTATGTTTATGAAGTTACCTGCATACAGATGTACCTTCAAGTGTACGGGATGGGAAGTGAGAAATGTCATGCACAAATTCCTATTCACAATGCTTTATTAATTTATCAGTCATAATGGTTCATTTATGGGCTAATAATGAAGTGTTTTCATTGTTGCCAGTACTGTAGCTCAGAATGTTTCTGCCGGTTATTTGTAATTTTGGAAGTTTGGTACACATACAGACAGGAACACACACACACATGTAGGGACGCATACACATGACATGCACTCATGCACACATACGCACATGCAAATACACACATGCCCACACACATAAATAAATACATACATACGTTACATACATACACACATACATACATACGAACATACATACATACATACATACATACATACATACATACATACATACATAACATGGCACGTACATACGAACATACATACATACATACATACATACATACATACATACATACATACATAACATGGCACGTAAAGATATAATGTCATACATATGTGTGTGTAGAAATCACTGTGTCTCGTGACAGTGTTATCAAACTAATTCACCAAGATAACCCCAATGATTGCGTCACTAGACGCGTGGACCTCCCTTACTGACCGATATTAAGTCGTCAAAACTAGCATTATAAAGCGAAAATAGCTTTAATTGAACTGAAATTGAGTATTTGGCTATGATTTTCTTAACTTTTTTGATGTCATAATAGTAAGTTTCGCATTGGCTTCGAAATTTATTTGATATGTAATAACAGGAAATTTTTGAAGAAAATATGATACCTAAAATGTTTCATGTGAAACATAGTAGATGGGCTAGAATCATAACCATACATTTGAAGGGCACAATAAAAACTTAATGTACATGCATAATGCAGCTAGCAATCATCTCTGAAATAATACGTGATTAATATTGTGATGAATTTTTTGCATCATAATGTGATGTGTGTGTAACATCGAAGTGGAAAAAAATTAATATATTACAATTCGTCCAAAAATTTTGAATGGCATGATTTTTATTCACTTACACGCGAACAATTCTTACGATAAACAAGAACAAACTTACTACAAGTCAATACATGGACCCTATTCAGCTGACGTTTGATCCGAGGAAATCGCAAGAGCTTTTTGATATCTACCCATTTAGGCAAATTTAACTTATGAAACATGGGACCTTAGATAGTTAAACTTTCTTTGTCGGCTCAAGAGGACTTTGTTTAGTTGACTTTTGCTCCGAACCCATCCATCATATTATCGTGTCATTTGCACAAGCTGTATGGAATCGTCGGTACACATTGGGCACAAACGTGCATTCATGGACAGTTAGACACACAAAAAGCGCTCAACCACGCACACTTTACCCGGTGCCGTCTACCCCGTACCGGTCTCGTAGGTCGTCACCGGTTATGATATCTTACTATAGGGGCTTTTATCGATATCCCATTTCCGAAGATACCAACCCTACAAATTCCTCACATTAGACATGTAGAAATGCCTACATATTTGCGCAAGTTGCACATACCAGCTGTGCGTTGACGAGCAGAAATGTTATCAAATTGATAATTTGTTGTGTTTATTGACTGATGGCCACATATTTTTGAGACATATTGATGTTTAATCCATCAAATTGGCATTTGTAATCATTATGACCTTGAAAAAGTAATTGTAAATAACGAGATCGATGCACTCAAAAACGAGTGAAGACAATAATTAACAGTCTCCGTCCACGACAGAGAGAAAAAATGCGCTCCGAAAATATCCAACTCAATTTAAAACACATGGCTACACTATGAAAGTACAAATAGAATTCCGATTGTCATTCAAAAAAAATACGGTTGGTACTCCTAAATGAAAGCAAATAATTATTATGTAAATAATCACTGTAAGAATACGGTGTTGTTTGTTTGCGAGGGTGAAGTTCCGAAAAAAATATATCACTTGACTCTATTGCGCTTGAAGAGATATGGCATATTAAAAAAAAATATTACTATTAAAATGTGAGGGTTAAGTTTTGATCACATGTTTGTCAGTAAACAGTTTAATGTGTGCTTGAAAAGATATCTCATTTTGGATAAAGTGAGAAAAAAGTTGTAAAAAACTTGACGTTTTTATATCAATATACCTAGAATCTTCAGGTTATTGTGCAAATAGAAAATAGTCATATTATACATTTCATATAATGAAGTAGGAAATATTATGAAATACTACGGCAGAGGTTGGGCCAACTACAAAAAAACAAAAGGATTTACACCGACAGGAACAGGAAAATGTTAATTCCTCATACGAATAACAAAGGAAAATTTGACATAATGTAACACAAAAACCAATTCCCATTATTTGTTTTGCCTGTTGCGGATGATTATTTGATTATAATATGTTAGCAATTACTATAGATTATTGATTTTCGTACCAATTGTTTCCAAACAATTGATTACGAACAACTTGCACACCTACACCGATCAAGTACAATTTATTTTCCTGACACAAAAATATGAACTGTTGACATAATGGGTAAAATCTAAATTTGCATTTGAAGAAGAATAAAAAAAAAGAATAGAAAGATAAAGAAGAAGATGATGATGACGAAGAAGGAGAAGAAGAAGAAGAAGAAGAAGAAGAAGAAGAAGAAGAAGAAGAAGAAGAAGAAGAAGAAGAAATTTACGAATTTTAAGAAAATGAACCTATGCAATTATGAAATTATTATTTTAATAGGAAATCATTGATTGTGCCATTAATCTTTTCATGTTTGATTATTTAAAACAAGAATAATGTTAAATTTCCAGTTATCATTGAAAACAGTCAACTATGTTTTAAGATTGTTACTCATTCATTGTAAATGAATTATGATGTAGTAATTATTGGTCACATAACATTAATAAATGTATACTAGTTTTTCAACATTTCATGGTCAGTGATGTATAAAAAGTAGACTGTTTCAAAGTAATGCCCTTTTGCTCTCAATATTTTATTAGGTTTCAAATATATTTATTTCATTATTTAGAGTTAATTGGAAATCCGTGTGTTATCAAAAATAACACTATAACATGTGATTTAATTTTATGCAGACGAATCGATAGAAAAAACCGTAAAATGACGGGATGGCTTTTTCATTATCATAAGTGCTGGTGAAATAGTTATGAATAATACCTTTTGTCAAGTTTATAGGAAGAATTAGCCAAACAGAATAAACAGAATTGTCAAAATATTATGTATCTTGTATGATAAAATGTTACATGATGATAAAATTTGGGTTCTGAGTGGGTGTACAATGATATTACTAAAATGATGTCATTCGTGTTATAGGGTATTCTATGCAGATGTATGTAATATACATAAAAGTGGTAATGTTATATACAAACCTGTATTTTTATTGTAACTTTTATGAAAAAGAAATCTGGAATGATAATTTTCCTGGCATGAAGAGGTGTGCTTCTCAAATTGCTTTAATTTCTGTGATATTTATTTATTTATCTATCTATCTATCTATCTATCTATCTACTTTGCTATCTGTAGATGTCGAAAAATGATACCGTACGCGTGTTATATACATGTACGTCACGACCAGCTGTTGATTCGCGAAAGTCCATTCATGATTAAAAAAAATATTTTTGGGAGTAAGATCATTTTGATAACCACGTACAGTTAGTTACTGAACTGTACGTATGTATGTATATATATATATTATATATACATGTATACATATATTACTGCATTGGTAGGGCTGGTGCACTGGTATTGGTGGTTTGTTGTTCAGTCGGGGCCGCCCCGAGTGCACAGTAGAAGTACAAATTTGTCTAGTCTGCCTAGGCAAACTGATGCTCCGACTTCTCGGCTCCAGCAGACCCGACGTCAATCGCGGTGACTGTCTGTGTCGTCAACTCTCGGCCGTATCTCCCCCGTGCAATCCGTGGTGATAGGAATATTGTAAACGAAAGTAATGGCTATAATTGTGTTCGAACCAACAATACTACAAACACACATACAAACACATATGTATTATTAAGACTGACAGCACTGCAAAACACACACAAACAC
This sequence comes from Eucidaris tribuloides, assembly GCA_001188425.1. Taxonomy (NCBI): domain Eukaryota; kingdom Metazoa; phylum Echinodermata; class Echinoidea; order Cidaroida; family Cidaridae; genus Eucidaris; species Eucidaris tribuloides. Next base: position 112,940 of record JZLH01S0156055.1, read on the forward strand.
AATGACACATACACATCGCACACACAAACACAAAGACACATACACATCACACACACAATGTGAGGTCCATGTATGGTGCCCACATTTAAGAGAAAAAAAGCTATAGACGGGTTTAAGGGGGAAAAACGCTAAACAAATCTTTATACCAATTGCTTCCGGTACCTTTTCTATTGCGTCTATTTGGAACTCGAAAAAGATTAGAGGGACACTCAAATGAAATGAAATCGTAGCATCATTGATACATAGAAACTAAACGATAATGTTGTGAATTTCATGATTTAATGAGTTTTCCGAAATCATGCCTAACCTGAGAGTACTGGAATGATTTTTTTTCCGCCAGGTGGTAATAGGATATAACTATATATTTTTTTTTGAGAAACAAAAGAAAAAAGAAAAAGAAAAAGCAGATACCTCTTGCTGTATTGTAAATTGTTCCTGTTTTCATGTTCAAATCTGTATATGTGTATATGAAAAATGACCCGGAATGATATGGGAAATGAAAATGCTCTTTAAAATGACAAAACCAAGGATAGTGGCCAAATTGTTTGTTATCTTCTCACCAAGAATAAGGAGGCAAAGATTGTTTGTTTACTAAGATAATAACGTACATTTTCTAATGTGTTAAGACACAGTGGAATAATTTTGCACACGATCGGTGTGAAATCATTGTTATTTTCGTTCAGCTTATTCGGAAAATTAGTTCCACCTTCAAAATAAAAAAATGAAACAAAATATTGACTTTATATGTATAATATATATGTATATCAATATTGGTTTCTCAGGAAGGCAATAGCATTGCTAGTGGACAATATACTCATGTTTGAATATAATATTTTACGTATTATTTGACCGGATATTTATTCGAATAGTTAAAAAGGAGTGTAATTTATCGATACAAAATCAAAATAAAATTCAGTAGTTTGATTCCTCAACACACCAGTCTAACAATTTTCATGGAAAAGCTGCAAGGGAAATATATTAGGGGTATTTACAGGAGCAGGAGTGCTTGTGTTTGTGTGAACTTAAAGCAAACTTAAAACTCCGGTCAAATAGTTTCACCTGCTCGTTATGCATTTAGCACGGAGGCCGTGGGTTTAAACAATAACAGATTTTCGTGGTTTTAGCATTGGCTAGAAAAAAGGTTGAAGACGGGTGGAAAGTCAATATTAAGATGAAGGCGATATGGGTTTCACTTATTAAACGGATTTGTCACGAATTTCAGATTGCTTTTGCCAAACAAGCGACTGTGACTTAATGACATGATGTTTTGTCTAGACTTCAGGAATATTAACGAACATAGTCAGACACAATTCAGCAACAGAAAAACCAGGAAATATGGGTTCCAAATGTATATTTTCATTTTTATATTCAATAATAATTATAACAATTCATCCAGTTTTACCGTAACTAAGGAGGTCATAGAATAGACATATACAGTACAAGTAAATTATCAATAAAATAGCGAGCATATTGCGGTAATAATAAAATAATATTTAGCTAGGATTGAAATGTATGTTTATTTCAATATACGACCAGAAGCGGCAATAATGCCACCATGTATAATTTTTTTTCTCATTTAGTAGAAAGTTATCTGTGCCAAATACGTCAATCATTGCACTTTCTAAGAAAGGTTGTAAAAAGATTTTATATCGTGCAGATGTTATGTTAACGCTTTACACAATTATATTTGAGTAAAATATAATACATAAATTGTGTTAACAGCATTTTGAACAACTTTTTAAAAGTGTATAAATCCACTGTTGGCTGTCGAGGAAGACATTCAAGTCTAAACTGGTCTTAATTCGTTCAAAAAAATCTTCACTCCAGGCATGCTGATATTGATATCTATGTCTTGGGTCAAGCACCAAATCCCATGACAAACTATTTCCATTATCTGCAGTTACATACATTATGCCATTCAATTCATCTCTGAAGTTTGTCACATTTCAGTTGAAGTACAAACTTTATATTTAATTTCAATTTGTTAATATATTCTGAATTTATTCCTGCTTAACTATTACACATATTTTTGCTAAATTTGGGGATTTTTGTGGTAACTACAATGTAAGTGTGAAATATTTGTTCAATTAAAAAATGCAACAATTTTTAATCTATCAAGAATTTGAAGAAGAAATTTCAAATGCACAGCTCGCTATCAAAAAAATCTTGAAGTATTGTTTTGAAATCACGTTCAGTGACACGTCAAAGCAGCAAATACTTAAAATCATTGTGAATCAACCAATATTATAAAATTGGTATAAAAAGCAAAGAGACATGTTTCATTCGATAAAAAGTTAATTTCATGATACCCTCCCGCGTAAAAACAAAAACAAAACGAAACAAAACATTCTTATTAACATGTTACAATGTTTAACACGTAACCATTACGGTCTCCAACTTTACACACAAAACATTACCAGCAAAACGGTTAGACGTATCTAAAATTATGTATACATTAACTATAATTTTCGTTTTATAGCCATATGACTTCTTTTGTTCTGCCATAACATTTCACAATCGAAATTAGAAGCATTGTGTAGCACTTGTTTTAAATCCCTGCCTTACATGTCGCGACTGAAACAATTTTCGCCTGCGTTTTGTTAACATCACCCCCAGACACCATTTGCACTATTATTTACAAATTAAAGTATTGATCGCTTTATCATACACAGTAGATACATCTCATCAAACGTCCATGCAGTGAGGAATGCATCATCTAAAAAAAAATGTTCTCTTCTGCATTTTACCTGAGAGTCACATTATGACGTTCACGCCTTTGACTTCCTAATAAACATAGTGAAACCGAACAATTGTAATAAATAGGACATGAACGTTGTGGAAAATCACAATCGTCGAGTCAATTTTGATGTGTTCTTAATGTTCTTAGTAGACCGCATTAAGACACCTGTAGTAGAATGTAACAGAGTACTTGGGGTGAAATTAGGGCCAAATTGTTTCCAGCATGTGTTCATTTCACCACGTTCTGCCGTGTAGAAGGAAAGGAGCGGTGGAGGACATGTTATTGACGGCACCATTAGGATTCATCCCGCCCGCTCCGCCAGGGCTGTATAAACTATGCATGGCGCTTGACTGCTGGTGGAGGGATGCCTGGCTCTGTGGATGTTGGTGATGGGAATGCACGGAGACGGGACTAAGGCCGATCCCCGAGTCGGTGGACGGGATGCTGAGAGGGATGCCAGCCCCGACGCACGAGCTGGGCTCGACCGGACTGGCTTTCATGGTCGGGTGATGGCTGCTGTTGTTACTGCTCTGTTGCTGCGACAAGGATTGCGCCGAATTCGACTGCTGGGGATTCCCCACCACGCCCTGCTCCGCGGTATCAACATTATCACCCAGATTCCGCTCATCCTCATCCGTGACATCTCCCCCTCCTCCGCTCGTACCATTACACGGTTTACCGTCTTTGACTAAAACAGGTACGGCGACTCTTCTCGGAGATTGATGACAAAGAGAGTTGTTTTCTTGCATGTTCTTTTCCTTGGCCTGTCGCTTCATCTTATAGCGATGGTTCTGGAACCAAATTTTCACCTGGGTGGGTGTCAGGTTGATCAAATTGGCCAGATGCTCCCTCTCGGGTGCTGATAGATACTTTTGTTGTTTGAAGCGTCGCTCCAACTCGTACACCTGTGCCTGCGAGAAGAGTACCCGGCGCTTTCGGCGGTGAGTCGACGGTAGCAAAGGCTTTGTCAGGTCCCCAGTTCCAACTGCGCCTAGCGTGGACATATTCATATTCATATTCATATTCATGTTCATATTCATGTTCATGTTCATTGTGGACGAATGGTTCATCAGGCGAGAAACTGCAGGGTAAGATGGAAAAGCGATGAAAAAACCGGTCATGTATCTTATTGTTCAAAAGAAGAAATTGAATATAATTTGCATTTGTATTATATGACATCGGATGAAATTATAGAACGCTGTGTTTACGTTAACATTGTTGTTATAAAACCTACAATATCATCGTATGCAACTTTAACAAATGTTTTCTGCAAAAATAAAAAATAATGTGAATTTCGAGGTCCATTTTTCCAATACAAACATTACAGTAATTGTAATGAGCTGAAAACCCGTACCGTATTGCTAAACTGTATTTGTTCGAACATGTTCATTACCACGGAGTTGTACGAAAGACGCGTTAGTTGGACGATAACCCGAACCTAAGGCAACCTCTGCCTAGATAAGGCTAATGAATCATTAACGAAAAGTACAATAGAAATATGACCGGCTTTTTCGGGGCAGCGTCTTTGCGATATGAGATCAAATTGTCCTGCCTGATAAATAACACTAACACTCCTTTTAATACAAGTAGTAATCATAGGTGAATATAGATTTTCTATTTCGAACAAGTTTTTGTAACTCAGAGTGATGTATTCTTTTATGCGTTTGCGGTAAGGGTGATCGTACAAGTACGGGTAATTCGACCTGAGGGATTCCCCACCCGCCCTGCTCCGCGTATCAACATTATCACCCAGATTCCGCTCATCCTCATCCGTGACATCTCCCCCTCCTCCGCTCGTACCATTACACGGTTTACCGTCTTTGACTAAAACAGGTACGGCGACTCTTCTCGGAGATTGATGACAAAGAGAGTTGTTTCTTGCATGTTCTTTTTCCTTGGCCTGTCGCTTCATCTTATAGCGATGGTTCTGGAACAAATTTTCACCTGGGTGGTGGTCAGGTTGATCAAATTGGCCAGATCCCCTCTCGGGGCTGATAGATACTTTTGTTGTTTGAAGCGTCGCTCCAACTCGTACACCTGTGCCTGCGAGAAGAGTACCCGGCGCTTTCGGCGGTGAGTCGACGGTAGCAAAGGCTTTGTCAGGTCCCCAGTTCCAACTGCGCCTAGCGTGGACATATTCATATTCATATTCATATTCATGTTCATATTCATGTTCATGTTCATTGTGGACGAATGGTTCATCAGGCGAGAACTGCAGGGTAAGATGGAAAAGCGATGAAAAAAACCGGTCATGTATCTTATTGTTCAAAAGAAGAATTGAATATAATTTGCATTTGTATTATATGACATCGGATGAAATTATAGAACGCTGTGTTTACGTTAACATTGTTGTTATAAAACCTACAATATCATCGTATGCAACTTTAACAAATGTTTTGGCAAAAATAAAAAATAATGTGAATTTCGAGGTCCATTTTTCCAATACAAACATTACAGTATTGTAATGAGCTGAAAACCCGTACCGTATTGCTAAACTGTATTTGTTCGAACATGTTCATTACCACGGAGTTGTACGAAAGACGCGTTAGTTGGACGATAACCCGAACCTAAGGCAACCTCTGCCTAGATAAGGCTAATGAATCATTAACGAAAGTACAATAGAAATATGACCGGCTTTTTCGGGGCAGCGTCTTTGCGATATGAGATCAAATTGTCCTGCCTGATAAATAAC
>JZLH01S0156055.1:129051-141668 GCA_001188425.1 Eucidaris tribuloides
CATTCGACTTGCTGGGACTTCCCCACCACCCCTGCACTCCGCGGTAATCAACATTTTATCACCAGATTCCGCCTCATCCTATCCGTGGCGACCATTCTCCCCTCCTCCGCTCGTACCATTACACGGTTTACCGTCTTTGACTAAAACAGGTACGGCCGACTCCTTCTCGGAGATTTGATGACAAAGAGAGTTGTTTTCTTTGCATGTTCTTTTTTCTTGGCGCCTGTCGCTTCATCTTATAGCGATTTGGTTCTGGAACCAATTTTCACCTGCGGTGGGTTGTCAGGATTGGATCATAATCTGGCCAGGATGCTCCCCTCTCGGGGTGCTGATAGATACTTTTGTTGTTTGAGAGCGTCGCTCCAACTCGTACAACCTGCTGCCTGCCCGAGAGATACCCGGCCAGCATTTCGGCGAGTGAGTCGACGGTAGCAAAGGCTTGTTGTCAGGTCCCCAGTTCCAACTGCGCGCCTTATCGTGGACATATTCATATTCATATTCATATTTTCATGTTCATATTCATGTCATGTTCATTTGGACGAATGGTTCATCAGGCGAGAAACTGCAGGGTAAGATGAAAAGCGATGAAAAAAACGGTCATGTATCTTATTGTTTCAAAAGAATAGTAAATTGATATAATTTTGCATTTGTATTATATGACATCGGCATGAAATGAACGCTGTGTTTACGTTAACAATTGTTGTTATAAACTACCAATATCTCGTATGCAACTTTAACAAATGTTTTCTGCAAAAAAATAAAAAAATAATGTGAATTTCGAGGTCCATTTTTTCCAATACTAACATTACAGTAATTGTAAATTGAGCTGAAAACCCGTTTACCGTATTGCTAAAACCTGTATTTGTTCGAAACCATGTTCATTACCACGAGTTGCTTTACGAAAGACGCGTTTTAGGTGTACCGATAACCCGAACCTAAAGGCACCTCTTGCCTACGATAAGGCTAATGAATTCATTACGGCAAAGTGACAATAGAAATATGAACCGGCTTTTTCGGGGCAGCGTCTTTGCGAATATGAGAATCAAATTGGTCCTGCCCTGATAAATAACACTAACACTCCTTTTAATACAAGTAGGTAATCATAAGTCGTTGATATAGATGTTTTCTATTTTCGAACCAAGTTTTTGTAACTCAGAGTGATGCTATTCTTTTCATGCGTTTTGCGCCCCAGGTAAGGTGATTCGCTACAAGTACGGGTAATATATAATATAATATTAAAAAAAAAAATTGTTTAATATATATAATATAATGTATATAATATAATATAATATAATATAATATAGTATAATTATGATATAAATATAAATATTATAATATTATGATAGATGTAATATAATATCATATATTATAATATTCACATCACAGTCGTAAATAAAAATTGGAACGCAACTTACTCTTCCTATTCGGCCAAAAACATTTTGATAAGTGTATTTACGCGTGATTTGATGCCGCATGAGCAACAGAATTATTTAATGTAAAAAATATGAGCCAGTAATTTCAGTCTAAAATGCATTTCTTAGATATTAAAAGGCTGCTTGCGTAAGAACATATCTCCAAACGTGAATTATAATGCTCATAAACATTTACTATCAGATGCCTATAATTACGGTAAGGCTAGTCTCAAGTGCCACTCAAACGATTGCGAATAAATAGTACTTCAATGCATATAAGTTTTTTTGACAATCATTTTTCGGAAAACATACCAAAAAAAAAAAAAAAAGCTCACACCACCATAACATATAAATGCAACGCATTGAAAACTTTGCTTTTTAAGGGTAACAGGAATTCGTAAGTACTATAACTAATGCTGTGTGATTTTTGCCAGAAGGTGTGCCATTATCTTGTTTCAAACAATGTGGGCCACTTTAAAAAGATAAAAACACAACTAATTGAACAGTAATTATTTCACAAGACAGTGAATCAAACACACTTTCCTTCATAATTTCCATAAACTGCCTAATACATCAAATGAATTCAGATAAAAAAGACTATACTAAAGAAAACTAAATTTCCCCAGTTATAATCATTTTCTAAAAATCTAAATTCAATGAAGAACACGAGCAGTGTTTTACTCAAAAAATTATAAAAAAGCAGTCTCACGTGCGTCTAAATGATGTTGAGATTCGATAAAGGGACGGGGGGACGAGGTATGAATTGTAATCTATCTCCGCAAGGTGACAGAATACTAAAAGTGTCGTCATAAGATAAGAGTGTTTTAGGGAGCAGCGTCTCTCCCTCCTTGGAGAGCGCAGAGAGGACAGGAATAAGACCGTTGAGATCTCAAAGGCACCTCGCTGTACTCACAGCACCAATAACAACCCCATCGCTACAAAATATTCGCGCCAGTTCGAACTTTTTTGCCCAGAAAATTTTTTTTTTTTTTTTTTATTTTTTTAATTCTCGAACATAAAAATAGAATTATCTCTCTTAAAATCCGATTCATGTGATGTGTTTGTTTGTTTGAATGTGAGTGTGTGATTCATATTTCTCTGTCACCCACATTTAATTAGCGTACGAATTTAGCGTTGTTGATATAAGTCGTTAACTTGTGAAGTGACACGCAGCCTGCGTTTACACGGGAGATACGACGATATGGGTTTAAGGCTTGCCGGAGCGACCATTTTGTCCTCTCGTGTGCTTGTTACGTTCACCCAAGTAGTGTATACATTATTAAAAATGACTGTGATTAGACTTTGATAAAGTGATATGAGATGGTAAAGACTTACTGTAAAGCGAGGGTCGGGATGCTGCCAATACCAATCCGCTGGCGCTGGCACCGTGTGGTCGCCGTAGTGTGCGGTCAGATCTCCGACGGACCGTTGGCAGTAATCGGTGATGGCAAAGTTGGAGGTTATCGTGCTTATGGGTGTAGGGGTTGTTCGCCGGGGCCATGTTCATGGCGACGAACCTGCATACCCTGAGTGTGCCCGAATGCTGGGGGACCGAGGATAGGCCTGATTGCATGTCTGGCGCGTCAGGAGACTGCATGAGTTAGACCGCGGCTTTCCAAACATAGACTTCCTGTAGCTTTTCTTCTAAGGGGGTTAGATGTGCGTGACGGAAATGGGTGTTTGTTTGGGCTATAGACATGTCTTGAAGGAAACATAGATGACGCCCAAGACACGGTGTCACTGTAATCCCGTGCAAGAGCCGATCGAGTGGGCTAATCGTGTGGAGTCTCTCTTTCCTGGAGTGAAGCCAATGAATGAATGAATGAGTCTTACTAGCGGACGACGAGCTAGGAGTGAGAGGACCATCGAGTGTCCCACGGCAGTAAGTTCTGGGGCACATACAATCACGGATGATCGACTTGGTCCTTATGTCAGGTCTCCTCTGCGTTTTGCAATGTGTTAACGATGCGTGCAGTGCGCACAAAAATCGTCGACTGCATGACCGCAATTCTACGTCGAAGAACAGGGAAAAATTGGGTAGCCAGTGGAAAATAGGGGCCACCCTTTTTCTCTTTGACGATAACTAATCTCGCCGCGCGGCTCTCACAATATACGGGCAATGTGTGAGTAAGGCGCACGCCTTCTTTGATGTAGACAATGCGCACTGCAAGCCGTGTCTTGTTCATCAAACAATCACCAAGGACTCTATTAAATATCAATGAGCGCAGCTGCGTTGAGGGGCGTGGCTTCTTCGCAGCGCGCGCCTTGCGTATCGCGCAAGTTTATAAACGTCATTGGTCATAGCCCGGACTAGATGTGATTGATGTAAGTTTGATATGATGATTAGGCGAAGCGAATAATTATCGTATGGTATATTTTCGACATGAATCACAAAATCAGATAATCAGCTACATAGATTCCAGATTATAAGAATCAACATTAAACTAAGCTTTCAAATAAATACTACAATATTGTAATCTATTCTCGTTTTCGTACAAAATGCATGTACGATAATAACAGAAAAAGCCTAAAAATTTACTAACGCAACTTATTGAATAACTTCAAAAATGACAATGAAATGCAATTATAATGACAAGTAAAACTTAATATCGGCATTCTTGTCTTTTTTTCTCTCTTCCTCTTCCTCATCACCCTCCTTCTTCATCTTCTCTCCTCATCCATTATTCTTCCTCTTGTTGTCCGATTGTTTTCTTCTTCTCCTCTTCCTGTTGTCTGTTCTTTCTCGTGGCCTCATCTCTTCTTAGTTCGTCGTCTTCTTCCTTCTCCCTCTCCTTTTCTTCCCTCTTCTTGTTCTTGTTCTTCTGTTCTTGTTTTGTTTGTTTTTTCTTGTTTTTTGTTCAAGACTTGGCTCTTCTCTTCTCTTTCTCTTCTTCTTCTTCTTCTTCTTCTTCTCTATCCTCCTCCTCCCTTCTCCTCCCTCCTCCCTTCTTTTTTCTTTTTCTTCTTCTCCTCTTCTTCTTCTCATCTGCTCTTTTCTTCTTCTTCCTTTCTCTTCTTCTTCTCTCTTTTCTCTTCTTCTTCTCTTCTCTTCTCTTCTCTTCTCTTCCTCCTCCCTCTCCTCTGCCTCCTTCTCTTCTTTTTCTTTTCTTCATCTCCTCTTCTTCTATCTCTCTTCTTCTTCTTCTTCTTCTTCTTCTTCTCTCTTCTCTCTCTTCTTCTTTCTCTTCTTCTTCCTCTTACCTCTTCTTCCTTCCTCCTACTGTCCTATTTATTGTTTCTGTAAACGCAAACGTACTGACCAGAATGATCGTTTGCTATGTTAACCAGAAGTGATAATGCTAACGCCGTACACGGCAAACATATGAAGCTATTGACGATATACATTTATGGAAAGTCATTCTACAAGCTGACATATTAGCACACTTGTCCGAAGCTTTCTTTCTATTGCTCAGCCAATATTTAAGATATTTGCACCAGGTATGTCACTGCTTTTACCTTAGATTTTTTACTATGAAATGTATGAAGGCACTTGAACGAGGAATGCCTCGCGTGACTATCACTGTATGTTGTAGACTGATAACACATTTTTTTTTGCTAATCAAGCTTCAAATTTGGCCCGCCAGCATCGACTGAAATTATAGCGGGTACGCGTCGAAAGTAGTTTTGTGATCGCACTGTGCGGAATATTAACGTCACTCCAGTGACTATCATCGGAGCTTCGTAATTCATATTAAAGTCCAAAACGTACCGATTCGTTTCAATTCTATTCGCTCAATCACACTACACATCTCAAGCTGTAAGCACATCGCTTTCCTCGCTTTGCTCCTACAATCATTGAAATATCCTAATTTTCTTTGACATTCACCAGGACAGCAGAAATTGGGGGGCGCGCAACAAATTTGTACAATGTTCGCAGTTTTTTACTTGTTTGCTTTTGTATTCTCTGTAACATCTAAAGTTTATACATTATCATGGTGATACACTGGTTGTCATGGACCTTTATGCATTAAGTTACATTTTAATGTCTATCATAACATTGGGAAATACTTCTACTTAAGAGCGTGAACGCGCATTTGCACCCAATAATATAAAAGTGCATGGAATAATAGGTATCATTTGTCTTGTCTAGATTCATTACTCGCAAATTTCTCTCTGTATATTAAAGGTGAATTCACCTTGTACAATCCGTTCACTTATAAATCTAACACATAATGCTTACGCCGTGTATTAGGAAATAGTGGGGATAAAGATGTAATAGTAGATGTCAAAATTAAATGTTTGCAAAAAATATTGTGTGAAATGATAAACCTGCACAGTATATGATGTGTTTTTCTGGTATGGATGTCCAACGTCTTGGGTTTTTGTTGGAATTCCATGCGTATGCATTAGTGCTGACATGTGGAAAAAAGCTGTTGAATATACATGTATATGTCTCTAATTTTGTCGTTAAACCTCTTAAATATGCCTTTGACCGATTAATACCTTTGAATTTTCCATGGAAACATAGCATACTAGTACGTTTTATACACAATAGAAATGGTGTTTTGAAGATTTGCAACCATAAATAACGATAGGCGTGGAATTCATAGAGTTAAAATCAAGAAAATGTGTGGGGATATAATCCATCTAGTAAGATTGGACAGACACATGTTTAGAAAGCGAGTAAGAAGAAAGAGTTGACAGGAACGCGGTTAATTGAGTTGATGTTGAAAAGGTTGTAGGACTATTTGTCTCGTTCATTTGGGGAGGAGAGGCCGTATTTGACACTAGGTTCTCATCGCCCGTTATGGGGTATTCTTTTAGAGGATTATCAGTTAGGACTTGACAGTGTCTATACAATAACCGATCTCGGTCTACCTCAACAAGGGCATCATATACCAAGGTAATGGAAGGGAGGACGGCCACCACACCGAGCGGAAATGATGACACAATGAGCAGAACAGGCGTAAAGTGACATTTCCTCTAATACTACATATGCAAGTATACTATACACCACCACTACTACTACTACTAATACTACTACTACTACCTACTACTACTACATACTTACTACTACTGCTGACTGCTGCTGCGCTACTACTACTACTTCTACTACTTGTTCAATTACTACTTCTACTGCTCTACTACTCCTCTATTACCTTCTACTTTAACTAAATTACTTTTACTACTATTTCTACCTATACTACTACTAACTACTACTACTACTCAACTACTTTACTACTACTAATACTTCTAACTACTGCTACTACTACTACTACTACTACTACTACTACCTACTACTACTACTACTGCTGCTGCTGCCCACTTACTACTTGTCTTACTTTCTACATCTCGCACATATATTTGTGCCGTGCGTGCGTGTGTGGCCGCGTGTGCATATGTAAATACTCTGATAATTGTGCATTTGGAAAAACTTAGAATCTCAAAAAGTAAAATATTCTGACACAATTGTAAATACGAGTAAGTAAATAAATAAACAAATAAATAAATAAATAAATAATAAGTATCGATTAAATATAAAATGAAAATGAAAAATCAATATATCAAATAAATTATATAAAATATATAAGTGTTATATTCAGCATGCCCTTACTGACAGACAGTGGTTTTACGTTTTTAATGTGCTTTTTTTGCGCTCCATGTTCTGTATGGCAATTGATTTCGGAGGCAGAATGTTATTAATTCATATCACTTAAAAAATACAAGCATAATGATGAAGTATTGTATTTTATATTGACAATCTTTTGAGTATTTGCATATTTGTAACGTAACATCATAGATCTACTAGGGCCTTATAATGAAGGATGACTAGGGGAAAAAGATTCGTCGATATGAATAGTAAATATTGGGGGAGTGTTCCTTTAAGTTTCTGGTCATGATTGTTAGTGGTTTTCTTCACATGTTAGAAAGACAGAGATGCGGATAATGACCGCCCAAGTTAAATGATATTAACCGAGGTGCGGTTGCGGATTAGGGTTTTTTTTGTGTCTTCCACCTATCCCTAACAGCTTTGCGAAAACCAGTCATGCGCGTGTATACAAACCCCGGTCTTCCCAGAACTCCTGGCGATGGCAGCCTTGATGGAAGGCGACAGAAAACATAAACACATTGCAATTTACTACAACGAAATGTTCGTTTGATTATAGTATGTTTTCTGTGAATAACATAATAGTAGAAGTATCTAAATCGTTTAAAAACTCGAAGCTTAGATGTATCGAGAAAACTTCGTTGGTTCCTTTTTTGTTTGTTTTAATTACGTGATTAATCAACTGAGCATTAAACAACTTTGCTTTTACGTTTCGCCGATTTGGCTGCTTCGATGCTGAACATGGGTTGGAATATGTTAAATTTCATTATTCGCCGCGACATATGATAATGTTTAAACCACGAGCACATGTACACAGACAGAAGACATATATATATATATATATATATATATTATGATATACATACACGACACACACAAACACGCTCATACTCGGCACAGCCACAAACGCCACGCACACAACACACAAACACAACCTACACACACACACACACACACACACACAAAACACACACACACACACACACACACACACAACCATCACCACACACACAAGCACACACACACACAACACACAAACCACCGCACACACACACACACACACACACACACACACACACACACACACACACACACACACAATCAATCAATTTTGATTTTATTTTTTTCCTCCAATTGTTTGCTAATCGGAAGTAATCGCTATATTAATCAGGATAAAATCCGTATGTATTGATTACAAAATAAAAATAAAACAACAATAAGAATCAAAACAAATTATTTTTTGAGAGTTCATGTCTGTCCACTCTCTAAACATGTTCATAAAGCAAATTTGTTTTCATCACGTCTGCTCTCTAACATTTGTTTTTCTACTCTCTAAAATTTGTTCATCACGTCTGCCTCTCTAACATTTGTTTGCTCATTACATTACTTGTCTTCTATAGCTGCATTAAACGTACGGGTGTCTGCATTTTTCGAGTACCCACTTTAAAATGACGCCATAACTGCACATACAGCGACATCCACATCACTGGACAAACATTGTTTTTCTCCAGCCTCAGCTTATTGTTTGTCAGGCAAATTCTGTTAAGAAACTCGCTGAGATGCCATTATATATTAGTGACAAATGCACGCACACACACACACAACACACACACCCACACACCACACACACACACACACACACACACACACACACACACCACACACACACACACACACACACACACACACACACACATACACACACACATTCACACACACACACACACACACACATACACAACACACCACACACACACACACACACACATTCACACACACACACACACACACACACACACACACACACACACACACACACACACATTCGCACACACACGCACCACACATACATACATACATACATACATACATACATACATATACATATATACATACTCATACACATACATACATACATACATACATACATACATGCATACATATATGAATTACACTAATTAAATGTTCAGGAAAGTTGATGGCTTGTAGAAAATGCATTTTATTAATCAGATACATGAACATGAAATTTGCTTTCAAGTAACAAAAATATATCATTCCATCCGTAATTATAGTGAATGTCGAATATTTCATAAAAAGTTAGATCTGATGTAACAAGACATGTGTTGCGTTTATGTGGTTGTATGTATAACCACGAGATAATTTCTGAGTAAAAAAAAATTATAATGATTGAATATATACCACATAAAATAAATGAGTGTATATTTGCGTATAAAACAAAATTATTATGTTTCGATATGTACACACACTTTCGAATTTCCTTTGCAGTTAGCCAATTCAATTAGCCAAAGTCGATTGTACAGTCAAACCTTGAGAATTTGTTTTCTCAGAGTGTGTGAACGATGATCGTTCTGTATTCCAGCTGAACCTGCACATGTATACGTTAGAGAGACTGGGAGAGTATTTCTCGCACCATATTTTACCCTTGTATGCACTAGTTTCACAGATTATGCGAACTTTTAAAGCAATACATGTATTTATTTTTGCAGTACAGATCGTCAATTATGAATTTAAAATAACGAAAGAAACACATGAACATTTATTTTACATTTATGTCTTGTTTAACACACATGATGTGATATAGTAAATTCAGTGGAAATACTTTGGTTTCAGATAATTTATTTGTACTTTCAATTTGCTAAAATATTTATTCAGAATTTACAGAACTATACTGGTCATTTGCGGGAAGGGGGGGGGGGCGGGTGCAACTCAAATTGGGTGGGTTAGGCCTGCGCGGCCAGACAAATGCGAATGGGAGTAGTTTCCAGTATAATACTGTAATTTCACTAGTGTTACAAAGTACAGACAGATACACGCCGAAATTAGTATCAATAATTTGATGATCTTTTCCAAATTAACTGAAGACACAACAGACGACCTAGAGTAACATTTGGCTTGAAAGCAGCGGGCCTGGCAGATCCTGAGTGGGTATAGACTGTATGCATGGTGCTAGATTGAGGCTGGTGAAAGCTTGTCAGGTGTGTTGGGCGGTAAGGGTGGTATGGGTGGACGATGTCGGGGCCGACACCGCTGTTACCAGGCTGGGATGGCTGGTGGTGGACGGGGAACCCCGCCTCGGGACACGAGCTGACGTCGATGGGGTTAATTTTAACAGCGGGCTGTTGGGGATTGTCTTTACCGATAATCGACTGACGGCTGGCTGGAGGAATGGCAGCAAATCCCTGCTCGTTGATATCCTTACGGTCTCCAAATTGCTCCACAGCTCTTATTTCATTTTCGTCACCACTTCCATCACCCCCGTCATCATCTGCTGATCGGCAACGGGTTTGCCGTCTTTTACGATCAGGGGTACGGCTACCTGCTTCGGTGACGTGCGACATGTCGTGTTCTCCTGCGAGTTACCGTCTTTATTTAGTCGCTTTGGTCTTGTAGCGATGATTCTGAAACCAATTTTAACCTGGGTCGGCGTTAAATTGATTGAATTGGCAAGATGTTCCCGTTCGGGTGCCGAGAGGTACTTCTGCTGATTGAAGCGCCGTTCGAGCTCGTAGACCTGTGTTTGTGAGAAGAGTACCCGGCGTCTTCGGCGGTGTGTTACCGACAGCAGTGGCCTGGTGAGGTCCCCTCTCGCGGCTGGATTTATCGTGGTGGGAAGAGCCGTGTTTATTGGAGAGGAATGGCCCATTACGTGTGAAACTGTAGGAATAAAGCAAAACATAAACAATGATTCAACAAAATATACTTGTTACAAATATTTCCCAACGATGCAAATGATAAAATATACAAAAAACTAAATTTAACGGTTGTTATTCTTGTTTATTCTTCTTCTTATTATGTGCACTTTATTCCAAAAAGCTGTACGATATTGTTCCTTAAAGGCAGTGGATCTCATTTGTAAACATCCTCAAAGACCAGGAAAAGATAACCCATGCCCTTAGGCTATTGTTGAAGAGCATGTCTGTGAAATCTGGGGGTCAGTGATTGCCTAGAATTTGACAAATGCAAAAGAAAAAACAATAGCTGTTTAGTGTTCGTTCTATGGTAGGAATTTTTTCTCGCGAGAAAAAATTCAAATCTGAGTCTAACGGTCACTATATAATTCTACTAAAACTGGGTTTCTGGCTCCTATATTTTGCTAAAGGTTCCCAGATGGCATTTTCTTCTAAATGCCATTGTATTTACACAATGTTAATTTTTAGGCATGCAAAAGAGATCCCCTGCCTTTAAAGTGATTGTAAATTCAGCACGAAATTTTGGGAAATGATCTGGAGAATTCTACCGATGTTGTCTAAAATTTCATAGTGTAAACACTTCCTCTGGAAAGTACAAGTTTATCGTTATATAACAATAACTACTGGTTGGAATGACTTGTAGCAAATGCTAGTACATGTAGTTGTCTTCCTATAAATACATCATTCGATAGATCATTGACCCGTTTTTTTTATGAACTTGTAACAAAGCCATATCAGACACCACGTAGATTTTGTCAATCTGATAGCACAACCTGTAGCGTTAGGTAGCAACACATGTTTACAACGTCATGTGGCATAAGGACTCTTGGATGTATACCCCCCCCCCAAAAAAAAAAAAATGGCAGGGAGGTGTCATCTTTGCCCAACTTGAAACTCGAAATTAGACAAATACCGTAAAATATTTATAATATTGCTAAAACTATACCTATATAGCGTCGTGCGTGAATGATGAAAGGGTGTCGAGATTCCAATTATCGGATATTGTACAACTCTCAATGGCTATTATATACCTAATGATTATACTAAATCATTTGTCAGAAAATGTTTAAAATCATCGATACATGTAATGATAAAGGTCCTAAGATTGGTCCAAGTCTGGTATATGGTCGCACATCACTGATCGTGGCGTCTATCGAAAAAATAACACAGCAAAATTAATCAACCACAGAGATTGTCTATACAAAGAATTGACGGAAGGTGTACAGCAATTATACTATAACCGATAATAACTCCCCCATTCCAAAATGAAGTAAGTCTTAATGGATATCGATAGTTCAAATTAAATTAATTTTGACCATATGCAGCTTGACTGCTGCACATGGATTGTACTTGCCCTGACAGACATTAATTACATCAACTAATTTAAGTTTGAATGGATTTTAAGTTCCTGGAGTACGTGAAGAAAAAAAAACCGTGTGCTTGTTACTCGAGTCGAATATGACCCATATCGGTAATGAATCATTAACTCGAGATCTGATAGATGTATGAACGCGCTGTGCTTCGGGCAGGCGTCGGGCATGATGTGATAACCTCGATCACAGATCATAACGTTGGGAATAAGGTCAAAGGTCGCTATCATCGGTTGGTTCGAGCCCTGAACGCTGCCGTGCTGTCCAACGCATGAACTTTCTTCCTCCGCCATCATGATGTGTAGAAAGGGGCATATTCCTTGAATTTTCCTGATTTGCATACCGTTAAAATCATACATTAACCTAACTTTTTGGATAATATATCATTGTGAATATTTATTTTCCTTGACTCACAACTCTTCTACCAAATTAAAGTCTCGAAATATGTTTAAACGATAAAGATTAAATAATATGAAAGAGAACATCAAGTATAAAATACTGTTGGAAATAGCCAAAGGAATGAGGATGATAACTTTCATGTTGTCAGTGATGTCATGGTATTTATATTTCATTTGAA
>JZLH01S0156066.1:1728-13228 GCA_001188425.1 Eucidaris tribuloides
GCGGTTTCAACGAGATTCCGGTAACGGAGCGAACGGACGGCAGCGCACGGACAACCCCGGCAAAACGATGATGCCTCAGGCAACTTTCGTTGGCGGAGGCATAGAAAATTTAGGCGCGCGCACATGCAAGTTTCAGATTTGGAGAGCCTTATAATGCGATAGGGAGAATTAAGTCCGCACATTATAGAAGCAACATGTTAAATTTACTCTCACTGGAACTAATGGAAATGTGAAAATTTTGATGAAAGAAATTTTTCCATCACCTCAACCGCGTAGCTGTGTATCTCTTTAATTCCTTGATGAGCTAATTTTCCATATGCAAATCAGATGCAAATGTTTACTCTAAAAAATGCAAATGAGCATATTATGACACATGACCCAATGACATGTGAAATCACAGCGTTGATCTTTGACGTGTAGACATTTTAATTGATGAGTTACGGAGGCATACCCAACGACTGTGCGCAGTCGAACTGCTCTAGTTTTACCCTTAATTCTTGGGAAATAAACTTCCGGTTTATGCACGCGCGATACACATCGAACGCTTAAGCACTCGTGGATCGTGTAAAAATCTTTCTTAAAATCTCATAAATGATATTTTTTTAAAGTCCATCCTCCATATAACAACCCTTTCATTTACGTCATGAACGGAGCCATCGACTCCTCACACACCGGCGTTCGCATTTCCACTCGGCGTGTGCGTGGTTACATTCCTTCCTCTCATATACGTGTACATTCGCGGCTTTCCTGGCGAGAGTTTTGAGTACATTCCCTTGTCTACTGGTCGTAGGAACATTTCTTTCGAGAAAGTTGCGACACAGATATTCTCCAAAATTGTTCACCAGGTCAATCCATGTTTGATTGGGTAAGAGGTATCAATATTACAAATTTGACAAAGTTCGAAATGATGTGTTTTGTGCGTTTGACTGTGCAATTAACCTGAACCGGAAGTATGCATCCCAAGAGTAGGGGGTGGTATTATTTTGCGAAAGTCACACTGCCGATCCGGTACCCCCCTAAAAATATGTACTGGGCTTACCTGAATCTGGAAATACCAAAATTCAGCCCGTGGGATCACTGTAACCCCCCTGTACATACCCCCTGAAGTTGGCAAGAATGCATTCAGGTATCACTGTAGTCCCACATATAGTGGTTTATGTAGGGTACACAACTTACAACATGTGGAACTGCCATAATAACAAGTTTCATGGGCTTATACCTAACTAGACTAGGGTTAGGTTAGGGTTAAGGATAGGGTACCCTAACCCTACCCTAAACCCTAACCCTAAACCCTAACTAAGAGATATTTGCTGTTGGACATGGATAGCTTAGAGTATCACCGCTGCATAGTTTATGAGTTTATAACTCCCTAATACTAGGGGGTGGTATTAGTACCAACTTCTTGATATACCCCCCTTAAAATATGGAGATGGTCAGTTTGAACAAGAAAATACCAATGATAAACTTTTTGATAAAGTCTAACCCCCCTGTACATACCCCCTGAAGTTGGCACTAATGCATTCAGGTATCACTGTAGTCCCACATACAGTGATTTATGTAGTGTGCAGAAATTACATCATGTGAAACTGCCATAATAACAAGTTTCATGGGCCTATACCTATCCAGAATAGGGTTAGGTTAGCGTTAAGGATAGGGTACCCTAACCATACCCTAAACCCTAACCATAAACCAAAACCCTAGATATAATTGCTAATACGATTGACTTTCAAACTGACATTAATTGAGGACGCTCCAATAGCTTGCTGATAGCTTGATGCATTACCGCCAAGTATACTTCCAAAATATACCGTTTTTTACTCAAAATCGCCTCACAATATTGCTACAGACCTGGAATGCAGTAAAGAAACTCAATGTTAGCTGACATTGAATTTACCAGAGACAAATAATAACCAAAATTCAAATATTTTATGTTGGTCATGGATATAGCTTAATGTATTACCACCAAGTATACTTAAATAAAAAAATATAGTATATCATTTCTAACTCAAAATCACGGTCACCTAACAATATTGTTGCAGACCTGAATACATTAATTTTTTGCACAACAAGACCAGAATGTGAGTTATAGTGTTCAATTTTTTCAGAGTGTGTTAGTGCGCACCAACACTGCCAACAGATATTCAGTGACCTAGATTTGTGTCCAGGCCACATAAAAGTCTTCCAGTGTCATCTCTGCATTTTCATTTGTAGGTGCACATATCGTTTTTTTATATTTTTTGTGTCATATCTAGAATGTCTGAGATAACTGTACAGATATTGACCAAAAGCAGAAGCTAATTTAAGTATTGTTAGTGTTCATGATTAACAGTAGCCTGCTAGCCATTGGCTAGCAAAAACCATGGTGGGCTAGCCAAAATCTAAAGTAACTATAGTCCAGATGACTCGCCAAAATATTAATGTCATATGAAACATTCTGAAAAATACTCAGTTTTTTTTTTTGGGGGGGGGGGGGCGGGCTAGTCAGAATACTGGTGGACTATCCACAATTTAAGCTAATCCGGGAAGCTAATTAAGTAGTCCGCCTGGCTAGTTAAAGTTTATAGTCGGACGGGGGTGTGCTGCTGATAACTCCGAACCCATACCCATATCTAAGGGTCCTTTTGCTGTAAATAGGCACCCATGTCTAAGGATTTCAAAATTTTTCGGCGCGCAATTGAAAATAGCATGTGTTTGCGTGCGAAGTGCGCTGAAAATGTGAAAATTGAGAGTAATTGCGTGCAAAGCGCGCCGAAAATTTGAAAAATTTCAAACAATGAGACCCATGTCTAGGGATCTTTTTGATGAAAAGGGGACCCATGCATGTCTAAGGATTTTTTTTTGAAAAAGTCCCCCTTGCAAGTGGCTCATCCCTGTACACCCAATATACTTGAGTACCCCCCCCCCCGGACCCGAGACTGTATCTAAATAACGTTACCTCCAGTACAAAGGTGACACTGGAAGACTTTAATGAGGCCATATCATGGACACAAGTCAATGACTATCTGTTGGCAGTGTTGGTGCATATCATACTCAAACTGAACACTATGAACTTACATTCTAGTCTTGCTGTGCTTGATGTGCATTATCACTTGTCTCTGGAAAATTTAATGTCACCAATATTGAGTTTCTTTACTGTATTCCAGTCTTTACCAGACAATTTTGAGTCAGAAACAGCAAGAGCGATCGATCAGATATCGGTATCGCGAGGTGATATCGCTTGGTATCGGCTAAATGCGATAGGGAGAATTCACTTCATATGCAATAAAAAGTTGAGGAATTGGCAGTTTGAATACCTGACTGAGTGCACTCAGTTGCTGCAGTGTGTATGGCAACAATTAACATAGTCCCACATATTGATTTCTGTGTTAGTACTTTGTCAGCAGTGGGGATTTGTGTAGCATATTTGTCAAAAACGAAGTGTTCTGTTGTTTTCAACTACTCTCTCTTGTACTATAGTGATATTTTTAGAATACCATTTGTTTACAGAAGGTTTGGAAGCAGCTGATATTAAAATTATGTTGTTCTGCAAGTAATCAACCAGTACTGTGTATTCTCTTTAAGCTTGAATTATTCAAAATGTAAAAAGTCTTACACACTCTCTACCTGGCAAAAATTCTTGGACAAGAAATTCTGTTTCCATGAAAATATAGACTGTTACAAGTAGCCCAGTGTATTACCATATTGGAATTTTGTTAATACTATTTGAAGAAAGGTTATCCCTTCCATCATCAAGGCTTGCCAGAAGCTTGTCCAATATAGCAACAACTAATGTGTGCAAGTCAGATTCCATGTATAGAAGTGAACTAATGAGGAATACGTGAATAGAATAGCTTGTGATTAGGTCCCTGTGGAAGAAGATCCAGAAATTTGAAACGTCAGTAAACTGGTCTATTGAGTTAAATGGAATCTGTCAGTTTACTGAATTAGAATTTTTTTGTGACAATTTCACAACTTATTAGCAAATGGTCCTTTTAAAGTGCCATTTTAAAAATCTTTCTTTAGCAGGATCAAATCAGCAAAGAGAGGTGATAAACTTTACAAGTCAATGACACTCTGTTTAAGCTTTGATATTCTTGACCTTTTGTATTTATATTTCAATACAGGTGATTCCGACCAAAGATCGCATGGAAGGGCTAATAGCCTTCAAAGAGAAGAGGAAACCTAGATTTACAGGAGAATGAAATTCAAGATTAGGAGTTTATATCATGCATTATTGATTCAAAATTCCATTGACCTTATTTAATTATGAGGATTTCCTGGTGATTGCTTCATTGTTGTGTCAGATAAAACATCTGTTTAACCAGTAAAATAACATGTCATTTCAGTAACTTTTCTTTCATTTCCTGTCATTTTCAAGATAGACATGAAGATATCCATGTTTACAATATGATTTTGTGATGATCAAAATGAATTATCTCTGTACGAAATATGGACAGACTCAGAAAGAAATATATTAATTAGCCTGATGTGGTGTCTTCAATAAGTGTCCAGTTTTGAACACAATTATGTGCTTTCTAACTATCATGAATTGACATTGCATTAATAACAGTTACAGTACAAAACAAAGGTGAAAATGATATTCCTATTGCAACAAAACAATATACATAAAAAATGAATAGAAATAAAGAAAAACTGATGTGGAAGTCAAATTTAAATTTATTTTCATATGACTCAAATGTTTTGTTGTCATTTCAACTTTGCATGTCTAACTGACTTGAAGTTGCAATGAATGATTTTGACTTGATGGTCTACACAATTTCTACAAATGAAATAACATAGTGATGCATTTGGAGTAAGTGTGTAAAAGATATTATATTCTTTCACCAAACCAGTATTTTTCTAATTATACAGACAACTATCAACTGTGAGTCATCTGTAAATGGAGGAGGTTTTCATGTTTATGTAAGCTTGGGTTATGAATGTATCAAGATTGGCATATTTCCCACCCAATCGTCCAGAAAATATAATTTCTCCCATTGACTTTGTACATTAGAAGGCAATTGTATATTGGATGGTTCCCGGGAAGTACATGTACGACAAAAAGTGTGAAATACGTCAACCCTGGAATGTATGGACAAATACATTGGCCTATCTATGTCAAACAATTGCACATTAAATAGGACCAAAAGCATGAAACAGGGATTTAAATCTTTATTTTCAAATAAGATGCCAATTGTAGAAAGGGTGGATAAAAATTGCCATTGTGTTATATAATTAAATATTTTGACTAATACAAGTATGGCATACTCTTTGAGAAAGGGATATTTCATAGAGATAATGCGGATATAATTATCATTTAATCTCATATTTTAATTTGATATACATTGTTTGACAAATGGATGTGAAGTTGCTTGTCACACATTCTTTCAGTTATCACTTTAGATCAGTTGAATGATGTATTCCATTTTTTTGCAAGTTCTGTCACAAAGATGGTTAAAAAAAAATCAAATAGATTAAGATAATATCTGAAAGGTTGCCTGACATTGTCAATGGAAATGCAGTTTTACCAAAAGGTGAATACAATTATGAAAAGTGGGTTACATTTTATCAGAAAAAAATGGAATATTAACTCGTTGGAGACGATTTAATTTCACTATAACACGCATTTTCCATAGACCCTAACACGAGTTAACTCGTACTTAGTCTCCAATTTGTTAAAATGGTAAACCACACAGTCATAAATTTGTGATTCGTTTGAATAAGTAAATTTTGCTGGTAGTTACAGATGTTAAAACAGAGCAAAGTACACATACTGTACATGTTTTTCGAAAGTTAAAAAGTAATCAGCCCACATGTTGGGATGTTCAATTTTTATTTCGGCATGCAGAGCCAAAAATGAAACCAATGCAGTATAATGTGTACTTGTACAAAGTTATGATAATCATGAGCAATTAAATTTTCTAGATTATTGATGCATGTTTTCATTCACTTCTTGGAGGGTAACAACAAAGACTTTTGTTCCTGTTTGTTTCTGATAACAAGATCTGAAATATATATTTCCGTTGATCATTAGTAAATAAAATTATGTTTAGAAGACCTATACTAAGCTCTACTTTCAAGTATGTGTTCATGTGCCATAATGGGCCGTATGCATAAAAAGTAGCAATTACTTGTTAGGAATTGCTTCAAGCACCAGCAATTGGTTGTCAAGCAAAATGAAGCTCATGCAAGAGGTGAAAGAAATTGCTGAAAAATGTATGCATGAGAAGAACTTTTTCCTTGTTTTGACAAGAATTTCCTTGGGTTTTTGCAAGCTCCTCAATACCAGCTTGAGCGCTTTTGCTTGATTATGACATTCGAGTTTAAAACATGTCCATGCTCGTATTTAGACCAAACCAAAGCTGCAGAAAACGAGAATAAATCAAGAAATACTTTTTCTGCTTATCAAGAAAAAAATTGGGGGAAAATATTTCAGGAAGGGGGTTAAAGATTTAACTCAATCCTGGAGATACGTTGCGTGTTTACAAATGTATTATTCCGTTGACACCGAGTTGTAAGATAGGAGGCTTTCTTCCCATACGCTATTCGAGTCGTGCGGATCTGGCCTTTGTTGTTGTTCGCCACGCCGTGACGTTTGCATATTGTATTGGTTGTCACGGAATGGCAAGAAAAAACGGTTTGAAACGCAAAATGTTGTGTCATATGCAAAAGAGGCAATTCGCGTTGAAATCCATTTTGGCTTGAAGGACGTTGGCAAGTTTTTTTTTTATACGCTCCATTATTCTTCATTGGCACAAGGCGGTTTCGTATAGTATTAAAATTATTACGCGTGAGAGTGAGTAACATTTCCGTCGTGCGAGTATAAAATAACTTGACTAATTGTATACAAATTTATGATGTTTCTTTATGTGACCATCAGGAACGATTCTACTGATATTTTTGGAGTTGTATATGGTTGGAATCAATTTGCATATTCTTGTTTTGTCATACCAGACAAACCTGCAGAACCTCGAGGCAACTATCAGGTTGTCAAGCAACAACTTTGTTTGAAAATGTTTTTGCAGGCAAGCAAGAATGGTGCTTGCCAAGCAATTACCTAATTTTTTATGCATATGATCAAGGAAAAGCTGGAAAAAGCAATTACTATATTTTTATGGCATACGGCCAATGCCTTGCCTACTCAATCCTTTGAAAAATGGATTTTAGATTTCAAAGATCAAATTTCAGTAACTCCACTGTTATTTGGCCAACTAGTACCTCACTCATATATATACATGCAATGTCTATACAGTTGTTGCAATGATACCTGAACAGGGTTAAACAATGAAACGTTTGACGCAAAACGGGTTAACTCACTTTAGTAACTTTAGAGGAAAACTGCATTTCTTTGCCCATGTTTGTACCCACAGCGTATGGAAAAATAAAAGTAAAACCCCAAATATTTTGTACTTCCCTGTGGAATGTGACTTCAAATTTCATACTATCCCTAGGTGGGTAGGTGGTAAATGTGTTGATGTTAATCGCTCATTTTTTGTGAAGATGGAGTTAATCTGTTTTGCAAACAAACTCTTTAAATGGAGATATACATGTAATTGCAGATCAGTCTGTCTGGTCATTGTGTATGGTATTCACATATATGGTGATAAATAAAGAATATCATGGTGAAAGTATTTCATCAAACTTTGTGATTTGTGTTTGTTACATAAAAAAAGGGCATTGATGAGAGTTTCCTTAAGATTGTGTTGATAAAGTATATTGTATGATCAGTATAACTTAATGCAAACTGTAATTACATTTTACTAATTACAATATTAAGTTTTGATGCATTGATATAAATTTATTTGTATGGGTCTTGGGTTGAATATATTTGATGTTTCCCTGCAATTGGGGAACATTAGAATCAGTCTGTTATCAAGAGAGTAAAGAGGATTTTTCCAATAGTTTATTTGAATATCAAACTTTGTAAACATATCTAGTATTAAAGGAAAAAAATTGTTTAAAGGACAGGGACATACATGTATCTCTCAAAATATCTGGTTCTGTCAGTTCGAGCATGTGTATGAGAAATCCTTATACGAGTGTTTGGCACAAATGGACGCATATCCGATCTAGACAATCATAACTACACCTGTATATGATTTAAATCAGAAGTAGCAGTTGAGAAATGTTTGTACACTGTAGTTGGAGCAAATACTTCTCTCTTCCGTCATTATACCCCCACTAAATGAAGTTTGAATAGGGTATGTAGGAATCAGCATAGGGTTGGGTGGTCAGGGGCGGTCAGTCGATTGCAAATTTTATGGATTGAATACTTCCTCACTTCTAACCAATGCTCATGAGATTTGGGACACACATTGGTCTTGAGGTGAAGATGTGCAGGACACATTTTCGAATGTGTCAGAAACTGCTTTGCCATGGTACATGTAATGGCATATTATGGCAATAAATCATGTAAATCTCATCTGTGTTGCCATGGTAATGGCATATTATGACAATAAATCAGGTAAAAATATTGCAGATCAAACTACTTCCTCAGTTTTTGACCAATGCTCGTGAGATTTGGCACAAAGAGTCCTGCCCCACTGCCCAAGTTCCACTCCAATGAAGATATGCTTTCTCTTATGGAATATTGTGCACTGTACTCGATTGACTGGTTGATTGATTGATCGATCGAATGACTGGCAGAGTGGACGAGTTGCCCAGTTGCCCAACTAGTTGATTTACTGATCGATGGTTTGAGCAAAAATTGATTAATTCATTGATTCAATCTATTGATTGTTTGACTTAAAGATTGTGGACTTATTGATTGGGAGATTGAGAGATCGAGAGATTTATTGATCGATTGATTGATAGATTGATTAATTAGCAGACTAAATGACTCGCTGATCATAACAGAAGCATAAATGTATGACCAAGAGCAATTTGTTTTGTTTATTCTAGGCCTATTCTGAACCCCATAAGGTGCCCTCCCACACATGCACACACACAAACACAGACACACATGCACACACACACACACACATACATACAGTAACCTTCACATAAGTCGAATCACTGGGGACCAAACAAATCATGTCGACTTAGACGATATTCGAGTTACAGTTTTGTATACAATTCTATGTTAGAGATGAAGGAAACGTATAGTAAATTGGAGGCTGTCAAAACTGTACAGGAAAAATGAGAAAGGCAGAGGGGGGAATGGGAAATTATGACATCCTTACGGTCATGCTGACAGGCAGAGATCAAAAGGTCAACCTATTAAGACCATGAAGAATGACAGTTATGGCCACTTCGACCTAGGTGAAACATTTAACACGTTTGCTCCTTTTGGGACTTGAAAATAAGTTCGAGAGGCGAAATTCGATTTAAAAAATCGACTTACAAGAAAAATTTCCCATTGAAAAAGCACAGTGCAAATTGGGACTGTCTAAAATATTCGACATGGGCGATAAATCGACTTGTGCGGCGTCGAGTTATGCGGAGTCATCTGTACATACACACACATACACAGCCTCCCATCCCCACACAAACACTTTCAGTACGTATATGCAACCGCCTCCCCTCCACCACCACCACCACACACATTTTCAGTTTGTGTATTTTACATTAGATTTATTTACATGCAGAAAAACTACTCAAACATACACCCATACATTTATAAGATACAATTAACTTCAATTCAATTTCAGGTTTTAATTCAAAGAACAGATTAACAACATAATCAAATCTCATAAAGTTATTACACAGCTGATATATAAATTTCTTACATGAAATATGCCAATTTACAAAATACTGGAAGATTTGAGAAATAGTTCAAAACATTTTTTTTCGTTAGGGAGATCATCTGACCAATTCATGTCAGTATGTTGTACTTGGTCAAGATTAAACTTTAATGATACCAAACATAAATACATGCACTTTGATTTCAAACATTTGCAGAGGTGGGAGATGTAAATCAAGATGTCAAAGTTCCTTCTAGCTAACTTCCAGCTATCCACTGATCACAAGTGTTATCTTTTTTGATGACATCACTGCTGCAATCACTGGTAGAGGTGGATACACAACTTCACACAACTACGTACATGTAGTTATGTTCCCCAGTTATATATTACTTTCCATTCTGTGCTAGTAGTGGATGCATTTATGTCCATCTACATCATCTCATTTTGCATAACAACACACTTTACAGTTTATACTGTATTTTCCATTTATTTTTTCAGGATTGTTAATGGTAAATAACATGATTGGGGTAGTCCTCAACTTGGGCTGGAACTATGTTAGAAACAAGTAAACTATGCAAGGATTCTGCTGTGAATATCTTGTGGTCAAACGTTGACTCTTTCTAAAAGAACTTCTGTCAATATCCCTTGTTGCAGGCATATCTGTTGTGTAGCTTTCTATGGGATTTATTTCTCTCGGGCCTTAAATGAAATAAATTACTGGTATGTTCATGCTTGATTCTCCCTCAGTAAACAAATTCCAGCTGGGAGAACCATGAGTAGTTGGTATACATTACAACTCATTTGGTTCTTGAGGTATCATCAAGTGTCATTAACCTTTAATGTTTGCCTGATGACATTGATGTTACATATGGGCAATTCCGTGAATTATTGGACAAATCACAAATTATATTAATTGGTCTATCTCGACTCGTATTACATTTTAATGGTTTGAATGGGAATGAATCATGAAGAGACAATGGGGGACATCATTTCTACTCTAAATTTTACGTCTTCAACAGCACCATTAGGGGAATCAGAACCATACATGAAATACCACATGTGGGACTAGTGTGACTAAATCTCAGCTTTATGAAAAATTATCATTTATTCTGCAGTTTTTTCTACGCCAATAGCGTCTTCTCATTGTTTTGAAAGTAATAAAGCCCCACATATGCATACTAAATCTGAAAAAGACATGAATAAACGCAAATTTGTGTGGATGGACAAAATGTAACATAACTAACCGTAACGTAACTATGTTTTTGATGTGGTACTTAAAAATGAAAAGATTTTTATCAATAAGTTATATATCAAATGACTTATCAAGATGCTAGAAATAGCATGAATACCACAGTTTGTTTTAGTTGAAAAGAGGTTGAGGAAACTTTGAGGACAAAGACTTGTCATTTTTTTCCATGTCCTCTATACGTAACGTAACTAACCATAATTAAAGTTCTCGTTATTACCCACTGAAACATGTCTCATGATTTTGCTTGATGTTGTGAAGTAGGTACCAGTCTAGAGAATTGACAGTACCAAAACAGAAAAATAATATGAAAGCATATTCATATAAGAGCCAAATGTTGAGTAAAGTTTGTCATTAAGTGTAACATAACTTATCACGGAATTGCCCATATGATGATTTATTGTCATTAATTTGAGACATCTATGACAGTTCTGACATCAAGGTTCTCCATCCTATGTCACATGACAAACCTTCCCCAATCAATGAATAAAGACCCAAATACACATGCACATAGAAATTATCTTTACTGAGCACACATACTACAGTGCACTCTCTTTATAAAGTCGTCCTTGGGACCCATGAAATTTGTTTG
>JZLH01S0156066.1:16835-30760 GCA_001188425.1 Eucidaris tribuloides
TCTTTAACTCAATGGGAATTTTTTTAATCTTGGAGGCAAGCTATTAAACACATGAAATCCCAGCCACTGATAATCACCTGGCGTAATACATACGAGACACCTTCACCAGCAGAGGCCACCATTTCATCCAGTTTCTTCTCCATATCCTGACAAAATGAAGAATAAAACAAAAAGAAAATGTGGTAAATTGTTCTGAGAAAAACTATGGAACAGAAATAGATGTAGCCGCAGATTATGCTTGAGGAACAATTCTTTGTTGTAAACCAATTTTTCTGGTCTATGCCATTGTTGTTGAATCCGGACTTGGTCCAATTTGGACTGGGGAACTCGTCATCAAGTCTAGGTAAAATGAATGGCAAGGTTTCATTTATATTTGGACTCAGATTTAGTATTTGTGGACTTGAAGTGATAAAAAAAAATAATAAAAAGTCAAACTAATATTGCAGTTATCAATAATAAGATCAATTTGACTCATTTCATTATTCATCATTTGATTAGTGCATTTATATAAATAGCCTAATGAAACATGTATTTTTCTTACAATTCTAGATGAGTGAATTGTCAAACAGAACTATCCCTTCTATTTTCTCATTTACACACATCTCGTAAATGTCTGACATAAAATTGTGATAAGCACTTAATTTCTACTTAGTTGTAATTGTGCTTGAAGTTTTAGAACTGCATTCATGATTTTTTTTTTCATTTTTGTGTTTCATATATATTGTTATAATATACCAATTATGTCACTATAATCATACAATATTTTGATCTCCATCCTGCGAATATTGATTTATAAGATTATTTACCATACAAAGTATTCTATAGGGATCAAAAACCAATTTAATTGATTGTATGGTGTACTTATTGAATTTTGTAAATAAATATTTGACACGGGTTGTCCACACCATTTCAAGCTCTCTGGGCATTGCAGGCCACCCTTATTTCTACTTATTATAACAAAAAAATATATTATGTACATGTATACAGACTGAATAATTTTCATTTATCATGAATAATGTTTATGTTGTATATTATGTTTATGTATATTATTTTTATTGCAAATGGAAATAAAACCTACATTCAATTCAATTCAACTTTCAGTTAAAGTGATATGCTAACATTGTGGAGCTTCAATTTTAAAAATTGTCAAACTTTGACATCTGAGCTACATAGTACATGTAGTGTTCAAATGGGCAAATAAACACCCTAGAGTACAAAGGTTTGGAAAGTTATGCTGCCAATTATGGCAAGGTATGCATGAATAAACGATTTCTACTCAAGTGGATGATAAAATAGTTCAGATCTGCACAGAGTAAGTCTATGGGAGGAAATGCACAGGTGAATTCGGTCAATTTGAATGCTTGTAGATTTTCAATTTTTCAGAGCTCTAAATCATCATTTTGAAATGCAATTTTTTCAGGGCTTCATGTTTATCAAAGACACTGGAAGCGTGGAGGATTATGTAGCTCAGATTTTTTTAACTGTCGTAAATGTTAGCCAGTGGCTTTAATATCACATTTATCAACTTTTTGAGTGTAGTCTGATCTTTACGGTTGTAACTATTTACACATGCACGACAGAAATTGTGATAAATACAAAATTATATACAGTCCATTTCTAGCATTTTGAAAAAGGCAGGGTGGGGGGGAATGTCATGAAGATTTTTCAACTGAGGATTGGTTTTATAACATTTTTTTTCAAATCAAATAAGGTCAATGACTACATACTGTAATAAATGTGCATGTTTTACCCCATTTGAAAACAATGAATTGTGGAGAAAATGTGAATTTCTAGTGAAAGATTTGCTTTGGAAAAGTGAAATACCAAATTCCCCACCATACTCCCATACTTTCCAGACTAAAGGTTACTTTTTATGGTGCTAATAGGACCAGCAATGTGTTTGAAGTTGATGTTACAATAATTCAAGAACCGTGGTCTTGCCCTTGTTCTGACTCAAAGTGTCAACTTACTTCAGGCGTGGTGAATGGTGATATTCGCAAGGTCAAAAAACGCAGTCAGATCATTTGGCACAACATTATTTGCTACACCTCCCTATCGGTAAATTGAAAAAGACATTCATTCAATTTGATTCAAATCAAAATAACATTTACACCATTCCTGTAAGTAATGTACATAAAATATACCTTCTAGAATACAATGGAAGGAGGTGTCATTCCCTAAAAGTACAAGGTCTGTGTTGGGAAATGCACATGCATAACAGTACATAAATACTGCCTTTTCACACCAAAACAACTATGTCAACATTACAAACATCATGGGGAGGCGTCATGGCTCAGTGGATAAGACTCGGTTTCTCGACTGTAGAGGTCCGAGGTTTGAATCCGCGCCAGGCCATGGCGGTTGTGTCCTTGGGTAAGCCACTTTATCCCCCCACCCCGTCCCTCGGATAGGACGTAAAGCGCGAGAGGTCCCGTGTTGAGACAGAAACACCTTCAGCACGTAAAAGAACCACGCACTTCATCAAAAGAGAAGGGTGAAAACCCCGGTGTTGTGTTACATATCCATATATCAAACTACCCGTGACTGGATGCCTGAGGGTAACAGTGATTAAGTTCACTTTTCTAGTCCCTGTCATCCGAAATGATGACAAAGCAATAAAGCAATAGTATACTGTATAAAATAAAAAATGTTTTTAAAAGAGACAGTAACACATTTTATGTAATAACAACTACTTAAATAATGTTCAGACACAGGCAAGCCATTTATTACATGTTTGGTTAGATACTGAGCAAGCAATGACTTTACATTCTACATGTATTTAAAAATATTCACCAACAGACATTTTTTAAAATTGTAATTTAATTCATTCCAGAATTTTAGGCAAATGAAACAATGTTTAATTTTAAAGAGACTGTTCTGTAAGTAGTATGTGGATATTTTTCATTGATTCATTCACTTCAGATATTTTCACTCCCATATTTCATTGGATACCTAAAAATCAACTTGTGTAAATACACAGGTAAGATCGTAACTGCTGATCATATCCTTTCAACAAACATAGTCTCTTTCACTATATTATACAGGCTTAAATCATACATAAAAACAACACAAATATACTTTCTGAAGGAAAAGAGAGAAACTTGATCAGATATTTGAGTAAAATTGCTTTGAAAAAAATAACTGAAATAGATTAAGTGGGTAAAATTCCTATATGTTCAAAGCTCTCCTTGATGATCACTGCATGGGTAAATATGACCTGTACACTTCAGTGACACTACATGGGAAGTTTTGTTAGGGTTCCCCGTCCACACTCCCCCCGCGCCCCCCGCCCCCAAAACATTTCATACTTTTTGACTTAGTATCACAAAAATGGGACAGTTTCAGATTGAGAAATTTTCAGGGCATTGAAAGATCATGTAGGTCTGTCTAAAAACATATAGCAAAAAAATTCAATTTTTACCAAAACTATACTTGGGCTTTAGTGAATGCCTTCTAAGTAAAAAGATATCTACTTACCCAAATTCTTACGAGATTTAAGGTGTTGACTTCTGCAAGCATGCGGCACTTCTTTAGCCTGTAAAAGTTACATTGATAAAACTGAGTGAAGAATTACACTAAGCACATAATCATAAATTAACAGAAAAAATATTCTACATTGTTTAGTTATTCTCAAAAGAATAAAAGTTTTTCTGGGTGTACTCTTGAGTTCAGAAATTGATATAAAAGATCCCAAGGAATTGGTTCAAAATCAGCCATAATCAGTTCAACAGACTGCCACAGCATTCGTCATCATCATGGATATATCTTTGCTTTTTAACTCATTACAAGCTGAATTTATTCTGAGTGGATAATAATGACAATTGTTCCTTTCATATTTTCTTTGAATTTTGCTTTCCTTATTTTTTTCTAAAGATGTTATTTAGGCACATTAGCTATTTTTTAGTGTCTCCGGTACAAAGGTGAAGAAGGAGAAAATAATTATGAGGATTTTTAATTTAATTGTAAGATTGTGCGCAGATGCAACATTCGCGCGTAAAGGGTGAATGATTGAAGAATTTAAATAGAATCATTTTTCACCTTGCCTTCTCTTCTTCCCTGTATCCTAAGAAAGCACTAAGGACTTTTTGCTGTGAAAAGAAGAAAACAGTTTCCACATTTTAATTATGTCAAACAGCATCTTGTTTTCACAAGTTAACAATAATCATTTTTATGGACAATACCCACGAAACATTGTATATAAGCCTTACAAAGGTATTATTATACAAGACAAAAAACTAGAGCAGTTTCGACTGCGCGCGATCTGATGGGTATGCTCCGCAGTCCGCACTCCCATCCATATTGATTGTATTTGAAAAGCTTCAAGTTCGATGGTAGAGAACAATTAGATGAATAAGCATAACCCATTTGACCGCTTGATAAGTTACAGTAAAAGTTCCATTAGCAGTTCTCAAATATGCGACAATGAGCTCAATCGGACCAGTGAGCTTTGTTAGACCTTTCCGACTCTGACCTTTCGCTCAAAATCTGAATAGTACAATTCGGTGCTCTAAATTAAGATACTTCTCCGAAGTTACATCGAAAATTGGAAAGTCACACTCAGTTATCCACTAGTAATGAGCCATATCTAACACATTCTAAGGCCAGTGACGGGTTTGACCTTTGACCCATTCTTAGGCTCGCAAAATCTAATATCAACTTTATTTGTGCCTGCGATCACATACACTACTCACCCAAGTCTTAATTCACCATCACCCAAGCCGCTCTCAGTTATCGGCGGTACGAGCCCAAATCGACAATATTTTAGGCCGCGGTGAACCATTTGACTTTTGACCTTTGAACCCAAAATCTAATCAGTTCATTGTGCCTCATAATATATACCCAAGTTCATGACAATCCGACCAGCAGTCTCAGCTTTGGCCGTAACAACACTCAATCAGAC
Source organism: Eucidaris tribuloides (assembly GCA_001188425.1). Classification (NCBI taxonomy): domain Eukaryota; kingdom Metazoa; phylum Echinodermata; class Echinoidea; order Cidaroida; family Cidaridae; genus Eucidaris; species Eucidaris tribuloides. Next base: position 21,736 of record JZLH01S0156066.1, read on the forward strand.
ATATTTTAGGCCCACGTGACCTTGACCTTGACGACTTTCAGGCTCAAAATTAATCAGTCATTGGTGCCTCATAATCATACTTCACCCAAGTTTAATGACAATGCGACCAGCCGCTCTCAGTTATCGCGTAACGAGCGCAATCATGACATATTTCAGGTCGGTGACCTTCGACTTCTTTACTGAACCTTTGAACTCAAATCTAATCAGTTCATATGGTGCCGTCATAAATACATATTCACCCAAGTTACATAGACATCCGACCCAGGCCCTCTTCGTAAGTTATCGCCGGTATACGAACCAAATCAAGACATATTTAAGGCCCGAGTGACCTTTGACCTTTGAACTTTCAGCTCCAAATCTAATCAGTTCTCATTGGTGCCTCATAATTACACTATTCACGCCAAGTTACAATGACAATCCGACAGCGCTCTCAAGTTATCGCGGTCAAACGAACCAAATAGACATCATTTACAGGCCCGGTGACCTTGACTTTGATCCTTTCAGCTCCAAAAGCTAATCAGATTCATATGGTGCCTCATTAATACATTACTTCAACCCAAGTTACATGACAATACGACGCAGCCCTCTAATTCGCGGTAAGAACCCAATCAGACATATTTAAGGCCGTGACTTCTGGAACTTTGCCTTATCGCTGCCAAAATCTAATCAGTCATTGGGTGCTCCATAGTACATACTTGATCTTAGTTAACATCAAAATACCGAAATCGGGGGTTTCTCAAGTTATCGCGTAAAGCGAGATATCGCGTAAAGGACGGAGCGACGGACAAGCACGCAACGGCGGACAAGCCGAAACATGCTCCGTCCGGCACTATTCGTCTGCGGAGATAGAAAAGACAGAATTTAAGGTTATTCAACACTCAGCCAATTTTTCACCAGCTGTATTTTCAATAAATTGTGAGCAATTTACTCTTAGCATCGTGTATGGCAGAAGAAAAGCAGGTAATGTTTAGTAAGATCCTTAATCCTACTTTACAATTTATAGAAATGATGTATTAAACACGTTGTGTGCTGACGACACACTGACTCGCCCACATGTAAACTTACTCAATGGGCTACTGACGGTCCATCGGTTCGCCGAGGGGAATAATTTAAACCTCTTAATTCCATTTGTAAACATCACTGAATTGACTACAAATTACATGTATTATGTTAATTCGTGAAATGAAGTGATTTTTTAACAGAATTCATACTGTTCTGGAAAGTTATGCACATAACTACAAATCAATCCAGTTTCTGGCTAACTCGCCTGAATTTCAGCCAAGAAACCAAAATGCAAATAAACGTTTAATTGTTGCAAATTGTTGCAAAATATATAGACCGGTTACTTATCTTATTCAAATTTATGGACTTTTCTTCCCTGGGGAGCCAAGAGACAAACTATTCCATAATATAATGAATATACTTATATTCATTATATTATTATAACACATATCCATCTTGTGTATATTAATTGTTGCTATGTCTTTAATGCCTCTGGCAAGCGATCATGTTGTATTTTGATATAATATTGTCTTCTCTATCTAGTAAATTTAGTATGAGAACTACAATTTGTCAAGCCCTTTCTGTATTTTTAGGAGTGCCATATCATTTTTTATGATACCAATTTAATTAGTATCATGAAAATGATAAGACACTCCTAAAAATACAGAAAAGGGAAATTAATGCAATTTTCCTTATTTCAGGTCTTGCTAACCCTACGAAAAAGTTCACACTGTTTTATGGCGAGAGAGCTACTTGGTGTAAGTCATTATAATATTTATTTGACTTCTTCTTTCTGAGAGTAATATAACGGAGATTTATGCTGTTATGTTCATATTGTTTAGGATGAATGGGGTCAATAATGTAGTTTAGCATGTCACATATTTATGTTTCTCTGTGTGCTATCTCTGACCATGCAGTTTTTTCATCGGCAGCGTGCATAGAAAAGGGTGCATCAAAATAGATAATGCATGATCTTCATCCATTAATGTACCTAAAGTTTATTTCACTTCCAATAACTCACTGAAAATATTCAGGCCTAGATCCATCTTTCAAAATAGGGAAATTACTTTAGAAAGAAGTGACAGTTTTTTTCAATGATAATTTTCATCCCTTTTGCAGGGGTAGAAGTAACTTGTGTCGGTAACCCAGGTCATGGCTCACAGTTTATTGAAAACACAGCTGGAGAAAAATTGGTGAGTTGCAAAGTAATTCTTTATTGGTTCATGTTTAATAATATCCCAAGTAAGGCTATAGCCTATTACAACATTGCAAGGTCATTGTAAATATAAATATTTGTTAACTTGTTAAAGCAAAACCATTTTTGACATAAATCAATTTCAAATACCATATTCATCTTTACACAGCAAAAAGTCATCATCGCTTTCTTGGCCTACAGAGAACAGGAAAAAGCAAGGTGAGGAATGGATTGCATTTACCATGATTAACTATCATGTTAAAGGCAAGGTTCACCCTGACATCAAGTTGGTTTCGATCAAAGCAGAACAATGAGAGAAACATATTAATGAAAGTTTGGCGAAAATCCACCTAAGAATAAGAGAGTTATGAAGTTTCAAAGTTTTAAATTTGTGACGTCACATGCGAGCAGGTCCCATATGTCATGTGATATAAAATCCATAAAAGTGCCGTTTTCACAGAAATTTGAAAATGATTTTACCTGTGCATTCAATATATTATCAGAAACATTATTCCACACATGCCACTATGAAAAAACTACATTCAATTATCATGATCTATTAAAAACTTGCAATTTATGGAATTTATATTACATGACATATGGGGAGCTGCTCGCATGTGACGTCACAAATTTAAAACTTTGAAACTTCATAACTCTGTTATTCTTTGGTGGATTTTCGCCAAACTTTCATTAAAATATGTTTCTTTCATTGTTCTGCTTTTATTAAAACCAACTTGATGTCAGGGTGAACCTTGCCTTTAAAGATCCAGCAATATTGGTGGATGCCCAGGAGTCTATAATTCTAAAACTGACTGTGAGCTGATTTCAACCAACATTGTAGCTCATGTTTGTTATACTATTCAACTGCAGTAAAACTTAAAAAAAAACCGCTCCAACCTGCAGGTTTATCATTCCCTCCACATTCACTAAATTATTTTAGGAGTAATAATTCATAGTTTTAACAATTTGAGTACTGATTAGAACTCCACATGAAAGGCTAGGCACAAACACAGCTTACTGAACAATGTATGTAAGGCATATTAGTATAATGTCCTTTGAATGTTACTACGAATTAATGGATATTTTGTAGTTGTACCATTGTACCTATTAGAAAGGAATTCATTTATTGATAGTGATCATTTAAGAATTATTAAATGTGTCAATAAATTGACTCAATCTGTGGCAAATGTATGAAAATTACGAAATTTTCTTAAATAAGATTCATAATATGATGATTATGTATAATGAATAACATATCAAAAGTCAAATTTATCATTGTTGTTGATGGCATTTATAGTAATCTGTTTATTTGTATCCTAAGACATTCAAAAGCATTATATGATAAAATTACGAAAACTGGAAAAGTAGAGAGCTACCATATCTGTCCACCCCAAGATGTCATAATTAAATTCTTCTAAGCAGGTGTTTTTAAACATATATTTTTACTCATTTAATCGTATCCCACATGATTATATATTTCGTTTACATTTTGATCAATGTAAATCACACAATCGTGTTTATGTAACTTTGACAGGCTAAATAATTGTAAAATGCTGGCCGATGTCAACACCTTAAATCTTACAAAAATATGGGTGAGTTTCATTGCATGATGGATTATCATAATTTATATGCAGATCAGATTTCAAGCAGAAATAAAGAATAGATAATCGGTTTCAAATACAGATTAAATTGTTCCTCTATACTCAACAGGCTCATACTAACAAATAGCGTGTGCGTTTTTTTAAACAAAGTTTTCCCAGTAATATCACTGAATTGTAACAGTTGGTATCATGTATAAAAGGATCATTTTAGAAAGGAGAAAATGTCGTAAGAAGTCAATGCAGTTATAACAAAATCTAATTTTATCAATCATGCAAATGTTTCAGCATTATTCTACTCTAGACATTGCAAACTTTGATTTTCAGTTGAAGTGTTTCACTTGCCAAATATGTATTAACTTCTGATTAAAACTGCAACTATGTTCACTGAATACCATATTGTTTTTGAAGCGATGGTCACTGATATACATTAGCAATTTTAACTCCACATTTATTTCAGAAATTAAGTTGTACTTGAGAGTATTTGCTGAATCAGGAACTGTTTATTTCCAGTTATTTCCAGTCCTTGTTTGGATATCAGTTTAAGTAACCTGTGAAACTGCAAATTTTTCGAAGGTTTACTTAGAAAGATAGTGATACCAAGCAAACAAAGAACTTTGTATGGTCATTTTTTTTACCTTAAAAAATCAAACATTTTTACTACTGACTGTTTTGAAATTCATGTACATTAGGAATTCCCAAGTTCCCATATTCTCTTCATTTAACTCTCCGTGAACCACACCAAAATAACTTTGCCCCACATCGATGGAAAAAATGGAGAATACCAGAAAAATACCTTTGTAACTAAATAATGAATCTTTATTTATGAGAATGCTGGTATCATATAGAACATACACAATGAATAAGTGCTACCTGCTGTCCTAATAGGCCCTTTCAGCCTAAATGTATAGACACCATGGAAATTGGCAAAAAGACACATCTATCAAAGTACAAAAACAAAGGAAACAAAGTGTTGGAATATATTCCACTGGTTTTAGCATAATTAACATGAGTTTAATTTTTAATAAGCATGGATTTCGATGATACTCCCCTCCCTTCCCCTTCCCCCTCCCCCTACCCCTCCCACTGCCCCACTCAATAATGTTTGTTTCATTGTACTTATAGGGAGGCGTGGCAAACAACGTAGTGCCGAATTCTTTTACGGCATTTTTTGACTTGCGTGTGTCACCGTTCACCAAACCTGAAGTAAGTTTTCATGTTGATTCTGAATAAAAACATGTAACAAATAATTATCTCTATATGTGATACCGGCTTGATGTCTGCATGTATTGAATTTACCTGTCATCACTAATGATTACAAATCAATAGCGATAATATGAATAATTGATGAAATATACCATGTAAACTACATGAGTGAAATAGATTTATATTTCTTGAGCAGTATATTGATTTACATGTTCCTCCAAGAAATTATGTTTTAATATAATCTCTGATGAAATCACCTAAATCCTAGTCTTTCTTATATTTCTAAAGTGGTTTTCTTCTAGAGGTATTTACATGCATTGGTTTGTTATTTTTGTCAGGATATGGAGAAGAAACTGAATGAGTTGGTGGCCTCGGCTGGTGAAGGTGTCTCGTACGTATTGCGCTATGTAGGTATCAATGGATGCGATTACTGTACCAGTACAAAGATTACATGTAGTATTTCACCGTTGGTAGTATAAAGTAATATCGTGTTTTCATCAAAGTACAGGACAGGAATTTGCAATAAATTTGTATCAGCCATCAGTGTGATAAAAATCCTACAGAATATGATTTCTATTTATTGGATATTGACAATTAAATTTGCTTATTATGCAGTAGCAGATTCCTGGGGAAGAAAGCAAGGATTGTTCTCGTAAAATCAAGGGAGAAGTAAACAAAACCGTCAGGGCAGTTGTGGCCTACTCCTTCCTTTTTGGCAACTGATGATAGTACCCTTTTTGCTTTTCATTTTTGGGAGGCGCTCTAAGTTATGCCAAGTGCGGAGCCAAGTTCTGACACCGCGTTCCCACTTCATGAATACAAACTATTGGATAATGCCGCAGTTATATCAGAGGCGTGGATCCTTGGGGGGGGGGGGCATGGGGGCGATCGGGGCCATGAAAATACTTGGAGGGGCAACATATCGATTGTTGCGCCCCGCCCCCCATTATTTTTTGACATTTGAAAAATTACGAATATCCGATGAAATATATGATCTTAAAAGGCATTGGTATACAGCACTATAAAACATTAAATATGGCATAAAATAAACATTACATATAACAGAAGTCGCGTAAATTTTTTTTGGCCGCGCAGTTGCGCAATAATTCTGTATAACAATTTGGCGCGCAAAGCGCGCCGAAAATTTTAGACATTTGTTAATTTTCGCCCCCCCCCACCCATCCGAAAAATGGATCGACGCCCCTGACGTAATACAGGTGTCGTGATTCTTGGTCTAGAGTCCTATACAGTCCGTCCAAGAAACAAACAGGACCCTATAAGAAAGGCTTATTCTGCGGAAGCAATGGAGCGTATTATTACAAGCATATGTCAAAAATAATCCTTAACTATGCTCTTTCAAATGATACATGAAGCAAACTTATTTTATGAATCTTTAAGTGCCAAGACTCTGAAAATTTAATGCCAAAAACCATTTGCTACACTGTTGGCTTTGACACTACAGTGGCTACGATGTGTCCATCTCTTCCTTTTCTTCTGATGTGCATAGTGTCAAAGCCATTAAGTGTAGCACATGATTTTTGACATCAAATTTTTGAAGTCATGGTACTCAGAGATGCATGAATATAAGTTTGCTTAGTGTATCGTTTGAAAGAGCATAAGTCAAATTTTATTTTTTTAACATTGTTTTTTTTTTCAATTACACATGTACGTTCCCATGCTTCTGCACAATAAGCCTTTGTTTCTGGGACGCACTGTAGGCCTATGCTCTGATGTTGTCTTCATCTTCATGGAGGACATAATGTACACAGCATTAACACATCAGCTGACTAGCACATTGTCCCGAGTTAGATTTAGTAACTGCTGAAAATGCATTTCATGATATATCTTTGTAATTGTAACAGAAATAAAAGGTTTTTGAGGACTTGTATATCTAATACTCAAATTTTCGAGCACCAGGCAGAAAGAAATTGAAATGTAAACATTGATATCATGAAATTATGGGTGTTGATCCATTTTTCGGATGGGGGGGGGGGTAAAAGTAAAGAAAATACCGATAATTTTCGGTTCGTTCCGCGCGCAAAATCGCAATATAGAATTTTGAGCGTGAAGCGCGCCAAAACTTGAAACTTGTGTCTGCTTACTAATATTTCTATGTTGACTTGAATGCTTTTGTAGTGCCTTGCACTACTTTCTTATACTTATTCCTACATTACTTTTTATGATTTTTTCAAGTTGTCAGAATTATTGGGGAGCAAATCGATATGTTTGCCCCACCCCATGTTTTCATTTAGGCAACTGCCCTCCCCACCCTCGATGGACGCCCCTGCCTAAAATTGAAATTTACCCAAAGTTATTTTAATTGCTTTCCATCCACTTTAGAGAGATGTTCCAACCATGACGCCGTTGGGTGATAACAACCTCTGGTGGAAGGCCTTTAAAGAGACATGTGATCAAGAGTATGTATTGAATGATTCAGTGTTCTTCTTCCTGAAGAAATTTTAATAGTGGCTTAATACATGGTTATTTATGATTTCTGGTTTTTTGTGTAAACCATCCAGCCGCACACATCCCAAGCAAAGTATTAACTTGGCCTGTGTATCTACCTACAGTAGTTATTTAATAAATCCAGTGGCACGCAGTTGCCCTGTAGCTGCCCACATTAATCATGTTCTACACAATTATGCACACAATATCAGGACACAGGCGACTACAAAGTTGATTTAGGTTATAACAAATTGAATTTCAAATAAAAATTGGAAACGTATCGTGGCATGATCATCTCATATGAAAGTTACATATTTGGGATATAAATGTAAAAATATGTTTGTGATTTTTTTAGGGGGGTCAACTTGAGTTGCGTTTCAAAAGATAACAAACCTGATAGAATAGTAGAATAGGAATTATTAGATTTTGGAAAACAAGAGGACGGTGATGATAATTTCTGTAATATGCTGTATGATATGTGATTTGTTCCTCAGCCAACAAAATCAAATATATATTTCTAATTTTTCCCTTCTACATTTTACAGTATTCTTTTTCTAGTTTGTATTTTGTTTTCTCCTGCAACAGAAATATTGAACTGGAAACTGAAATCTTCCCAGCAGCCACTGACAGCTCTTACATCAGGGCCCTGGGAATACCATGTCTTGGTTTCTCGCCGATGAATCACACCGAAATCCTCCTCCACGCCCACAATGAGTACCTTAATGAAGATGTGTTTCTACGAGGAATCTCTATCTATGAATCTATCATCCCTGCCATTGCCAATGTGGCTGAAGAGTCACGAATGTAGGGCAAAGTTTTGGGGCAATAGGAGCAATATAATTTTTATACCAGGAAAAAGTTTGCAACATTACAAAATCATAATTTTTTCCAAACAGGGTCAGTTTCCAGTGCAAAATATGCATATCCCTTTATTTTAAAAAGTGTGAATGTTTCTGTTTTCGCCAGTTTATCATTGATATCAATAATAAAGAATAATTTCTTTATTAATATATATTCGGGTTCTCATCCATTGAAAGTAGTTAAGGTGCATGATGTGATGTTGGATCATATAGACCTAGATTTCCAAAACAACTCTCTGCTTCATTATTTTTATGACTCCGTCCATCCGTCTTGCTGATACGATGTTGCTCAGCAATTAGGACCAAGTTTTATGATGCAGCAATGATCTGATAAAATGTCAGAGTTGAAATGTCAAAGGTCAAACTCAAAGGGCCTGAAACGTCTAAGTATGTCTGTATGTCTGTCCGTTACAGGTTCTTATTACCGTGATAACTTAAGAATGTCTGATCGGATTTCGATTCAAGTCAGGGGCGACACCAGGGTAAAATCTTACAAAGGGAAACAAATCATTAGGGGCGAAAATGCAAAAAAAGACATACATTTTAATAAATTACACTGCTAAAACCCCATGATTTTCTGAATTTTGAAAAATTCATTGGACGCCCCCCCCCCTCCCCGTGGCACCACCCATGGATAAGGTATGTATTATGATACAGTGCGGAGGCATAACGTGCGCAATCACACTGACCTATCATGTCATCAATTGTGTATATATATA
>JZLH01S0156076.1:0-12323 GCA_001188425.1 Eucidaris tribuloides
AATGATGGGCTGCAGAACGTTTTATATGTGAGGTAGATGCTGACTATCCTAACATGTAGGTTCGAGGGGCCTGCCTTAAAATCCCTAAAGGGTCCCGGGCGGGGGCGGGAGCCCCCTAAAGCTCACGAGTTCTAGCAGTGTAGTTTGACTATTTTGACTCTAGTACTCTCTGCTAACATATTTTTCATAAAATGGGCATTCTACCTTTATTAAAAATCACCCGACGTTCAAACTTTTTGACACTTCCGGAGGTATGCTATAAGTTTTGTATGATGAAATGCTAATAGGAGATCATTTGTGATAATGTGTCAGGGGCAGAGCCCCCTGAATCTCATGAGTTCTAGCTGTTTTATGAGCACATTTTGCCACTGATAATACTATTGTTTCGGTAAATGAATAGTCCACAATACTTTAAAAAAACTACCCCACTTACAAACTTTTTTGCTCTTCCTTTGGTATGATTTTCTTTTTATTATGAAGTGCTGATAGCAGTTCATTTAAAGACATGGAAGTAATTTTTCGGGCTCTCGGGGCCGAGTCCTCTGAAGATCACGAGCTCTATAGCAGTTTTATCAGCACATTTTGACCTTCTGACTTTGAGTTCCCGACCTAGAGATCCGAGATTCGAGTCCACGCCGTGGCGGTTGTGTCTTTGGGTAAGGCACTTTATCCCCATTACCCAGGCCCTCGGATAGGACGTAAAACCAGAAGTCCCGTGTTGAGACAGAAACATCTCAGCAGGTAAAAGAACCTAGCACGCACTTTATCGAAAAGAGAAGGGTAAAAACACTGTGTCGTGGTCATATATCTACATACATATCGGTTCATGGGGCTGGATGCCTATGGGTAATAGTGATTGAGTTCGCTTTTCTAGTCCTGTCATCTGTTATGATGGCGAAGCCAATGATATAATCGTAGAACAATAAGTATAATCACTTCCTAGTTTCCGAATAGTTATCCAGTGAAAATGCTTATAATTTTCGAAAACTATTCACTGTCTTACTTTTTTTATAATAATTTGTGGTATATTACTCTGTCTGTGTGTCTGTCTGTGTGTGTGCGTCTATATGTGAGTTTGAATATCCACCTTTCCGGACAGCAAATCACCCGCAAGAGTCAGGACAGGCTCTTGAGGGCCGGGGTACAAAGCATTCCTGATAATTACCTACAATGATATCATTTGGACTATTAAACCACCCCCCCCCCCCCCGCCACACACGCAAGCACACACGCACACACACGCCCACACGCCCACACAGAGACACACACACGCGCGCACGCACATGCACGCAAACACTTACACACACACACACACACACACACACACACACACACACACACACACACACACACACACACACACACACACACACACACACACACACACACACACACTTGGGGGATATACCACCCGCTCCCGCCATCAACAACCTCCCCTATATTAAGATGCTATTGGATCAATTCTATATACTTGGGAGGGTCAATATCCCGCGAACATACAATTAAGATAACGTTTCCGCAAACCAATCCAAGTTTTGCTCATACAATCGATCAATCTTTCTGATAGTTGACGTTAAAATATCATTTCCTGGTTCTCTGTCCTTTAGAGATGATGAAATGGTCTCGATGAAATAAATCAACCAGCTAGTGTTTATTTCTGTACATAGTTCCGCCTATGTTCAAAGAATGAAACATTATATAAGACGCTGTGAGTATCTGTACGTTTTCATGGAAAATATAGAAATCGTGCCGGCATCGAGGGTAGGTGGATGGAGCGGGACAGGGAATCAAGCTAGTAAAGTTGGTAACCGGATTGACGTCATAAAATATGACGTCAAATCCGGGTATAGACGACTATTCCCGGATTGTCGTCATAATTCAAATTCAAATTTATTTTCCACATCTCAATAAAAACAAAGTAACATGCGATACAAGATTAAAAGCATATACAGTATAATACAAATTAAAAAGAATGATCAAACTATATTATTAATACATACATAAACAGACAACAGCAACAAAACAGTTACAAAACCACAAATACCGAGTGTGTGTGTGTGTGGGGGGGGGGGAGGTAGCACAGGCCATTGACCTTTCTAATGCTACCTGCATACAAAAAGACTAACATAACAAGATCACATTACCATAATAAAGACGAGGAATGTAGCCTGCATGTAAAGGCAACAACAAAAGGCAGGTGTTAAAATCAGTAGGAATTTAAGAGGTATAAGTTATAAGAACGTTTAAATGCATTAGGTGTAGGAGAGTTCTGTATATGAATAGGCAATTCACTCCACAATTTTGGTCCTAAAAACTTAAGAGTTTGTCTTGATACACTGTATTTTAGAAAAGGCAAGTGGATGTCTTTCGACTGTCTTGTAATATAATTGTGAATCGAAGAATTTGTAACAAATGATCCGTGAAATATTGGTGGAAGTAAATTATTGAAATACATGTACATAAAACAGCCTGTCTGCAGTTTGCAAATATCAAATATATTTAGTAATTTTAATTTTTTAAATAACGGTGCAGACGGAGTTCTAGGATGGGAATGTGTTATTACACGGATGGCCATTTTTTGTAAATTAAACAATTTGTTCAGGAAAAAATGGCACAATTACCCCACACGATGATGCAATACGATAGGTATGGCAAAATTAAGGCATTGTACAAGTTAGTTAAAATTCTTAATGGAACAAAACACCTTAGTTTACTTAAGATACCAATAGTATAACAAATTTTACCTACAATATGATTCACATGATTGCACCAAGTCAGTTTATCATCTATATATACACCCAAAACTTTGTAGAATGTACTAACTGGATATTTTGATTATTTAAGTTGATGTCCAGATGATGGGTGTTTACTTCTTTATTTCTTGGCTTAAAAATCATGTAGTTAGTTTTATTTATATTTATTAACAATTTGTTTGCAGAAAACCAAGTACTGATTTTTGGCAATTCAGCATGTAATATTGTAGAAATTTCATTTATGTTCTGCCCTGATATAAACACATTTATATCATCTGCAAATATTATAGGGCATAATGGTAAACTAGCATATTGCACATCATTTATATATAATAAGAATAACAAAGGCCCTAAAATAGAACCTTGGGGTACGCCAACTGTAATTTGAAGTGTAATAGAGGTTTGGCCATCTATGCAAACAAATTGTTCTCTGTTGTGCAGATAACTCTGAAACCAACTGAAGATTTTGCCCCTAAACCCATAGTATTGTAATTTTTTAAGTAAAATATCATGATAAATACAGTAAAATGCTTTTGACAGATCAAGAAAAATCCCAAGGGCAATATCGTCAGCTTCAAAAGAATTACTTAATTAATGAATTCGTATAAAGCCATATAAGTTGAGTGACCAGTACGGAAACCAAATTGTTTATTATAAAGAATTATTATTATAAAGAATACTATGTTTTTCAATGTAGGATATTACTCTGTTATACACTAGTCGTTCAAACACCTTAGAAAATACTGGTAAAACTGATATTGGTCTATAGTTTGTACATTGGCACCTGTCACCACTTTTGAATACAGGCAAGACTTTGGCAATTTTAAGCTGATTAGGAAAACAACCTTGATCAAGTGATACATTGAAAACATGTGAAAGTGGGAAGGCAATAAGATGAATACAATGTTTGAAAACTTTAGAATCAATTTCATCAAATCCTGGACTTTTGCCTTCTTTCAGGTTTGAAACAGCAGTAATAATTTCAGCTGGCGTTATTGCATGAACAAACATCGAATTGGGATAGTCTCCTTGCAAAAAGCTACACGGATTAATATTTGATTGCGGAATAGTGTTTGAAAATGTTTTCAGCAATAGTTATAAAACACTTACTGTTCAGCTATTATGGCTTGGTCTTCAACAAAATTGTCATCAAATTTTATTGATGAAACTTTATTGTTCTTACTTTTATTTGAAATATTGTTTATTACTTGCCAAATGCCTTTTAAGTCATTTTTTACCAACCTGAATTTATTTTCATAAAACTCTCTTTTGGCTTTACGTAAAGCATCATTAACAATGTTTCTGAACTGCTTATATTTGTTTTCACGATATGGACTTGGGCTTTTAATACATTTTCTGTACAACATATTTATCTTGATACACAATCTTTTCAATTCATCACTGAGCCAAGCCTTTTCTTCCCTTATTCTGTTACCCCTACTAATTTTAACAGGAAAATGTACATTATGTAGTCTTAAAAAATTTGTTAAAAAGGCATTATATAAGTCGTTGGCATCAGTAGAACTAGAATTTGGTGTATCATCCCAACAAACAGACTGTAAATACATACAGAATGAGTTTATACTTTGATCATCAATTTTACGATATGATTTATTTTCAGGTGTATTAAAATGTACCTTTGATGACGACAAGACAAAAATATGCGTATGGTTACTCACATCTTGTGTAATGACACCAGAAGCATGAACATTCATCATGTTCATAGTATCATTGACGAAAATATTGTCAATCAAAGTGGAAGAGTGAGAGGTCACACATGTATACTTTGTGATGATAGGGGTATAAGAATAAGTGTTTAGAAATTGCACAACATTATTGGCATCATTTTTTGCATTCATACAAAATAGATCAACATTGTAATCTCCCATGAGAAAACATTCCTTTTTTTCATTACTAATGGTGAAAAGTACAGAATCAAGTAATTCAATGAAGTTTGGAACTGATCGTCCTGGTGGTCGGTAAATGACACCAACTATAGTATGTTTATGTTTTAAATAAATTAACAAACAATGTTTCTACATCTTCATGAAAAACATGCAGATCTTCTCTGATTTTATATTTCAATTTATCATACAAATACATACCAACACCTCCACCAGGACGACCAGTTCTTCCCCTACTGACAAAAAAATATCCTGGGATTCTGCACATTGAAGAAGGTACTTCATTGTCATGCAACCACGTTTCAGTAATTGCTATTGCACTAAAATCTATATTCATTGTCTGTAAACACTCTTGCATATTCTCAAAATTCTTTTTTTAAACTACAGATATTAAAGTGAATAAATGACAAACTACACATGTCACTGTTACAAGTTAACTTCACATTTTTGGCCTCATAATACTTTGAATTCATAAGTGTATTAACTAAGGCCTCATTTTCTGTTGACTCATTAGTATCTACACACTTGGAATGGACCCATCTATTGCCAATAGGTATTGTTTCCTGTGAACCTATACAAAATTGCCTATTACAAGAACTACATAAAAATGATTGTGTGAACATAGACTACAACACAGACACACAAAAACATGAAATTAATGAAATAATCAAAAAAGAATATATATAATATTTAAAATCAGCTTCTAAAAAGATCTTTCAAAAAGTATACGGAAGATAAGAGCAAATACTTATAGTTATAGATAGTACTTCAACATATCTGACTTAGTCACTCGCTCTATAGTTTGTTGAACTGCTACAGCTTTAACCAGTTCTAACCAGTTCGTGATGTCGCAATAATTTCAATGTCTTGTATAAATTTAGCATTCACGTGATTATTCTTAAGCCAATCACGATAATTTTTAACGCATAATTTATCTTCGCTAACCAATCATCATTGTTAATTGTCGCGTGGACTTCTCTGTGGAAAATTTCCATTCCCCCGCGAATCTTATATCCACGATGTTTTCATCATTCTCGTCACTCGCATACACGATCTTGCTTGAGTCAACTTCATCGCTGTCTTCTTGCACTACATCAGCTAGCTGAGATGTTTCAACCCGGCAGTTGTCCTCTTCTCGTCACGAAGATTTTCGGTGTTACTTCGAAGCCCTAGCTTATACTGCAGCACAGATAGCCGATTCCTCTCCGCAGCCCCTCCCGGCACGATTTACGGCTGCCGCTGTTTTTCAACGCTCACCTGTTCGGCGATTCACTGCCTCGAACATTGATACCTATCGACATCATAACTCATCTCCGGGCGACCCACTGTCCTGGTAAGCAACCGTCGATAGCCAGCACGCCATCAACAACTTTACCTCCACACGGCTCTTCAGCCCCAACTCAGCGGAGCGTCGCATCTACGTCTCCGAGTTCAGCACGTCCGCCATCTAGCGCTTCGACCACGAGCCTATAGCCTATAAGGACAATCCCAGGCCAATACAAAGTTGCCCATAACAGAAGTAGAAAGACCAGCAAAACAAAGCGGCAAGAAATCCGGCAAAAAAGGATGTACATTAAAATCACACCTTGAAAATTTGTATAATCACCACAAATTGGCATCACCGTGTCATCCCATGGGGGCAGGCCCCCACTCGCTCCATACACAAAGCTTCCCCAAACCGCATATTCCCCCCCAAAACAAACCCTCCACTGCCCATTTTCTTCCTGGCACTCTCCCCCACCCCTCACCCCCTCGCCCCATCCACAACACTGGCCCACGAGTCCGTCGTACTCAAGCACACACACACCTACACTATAACATTCAGGAAACAATAAAATACACACATCCATGGCAAAAAACGAATGGAGGGCTGCCCACAGTAAATGCACGGTGCCACCAACCCTGTAATGATTCCCAGAACCCGAAAAAACATAACTCCATTTCAAATATCTGGCACCCCCCCCCCCTCCCCTCCCAGACCGATCTACTCCGCTGATCCCACTGCGTCCATCCAAGGAGGCAGTGACTACTCCAAGAATCTACTGTATAATTGGAATATCATCAGTCATGATGCGCAATTGTTCAACCATGTATCAAGAAACTTACATGTACAATGACGGATATAAAACATTACAGGGAGGTGCCATGGCTTAGTGGACAAGACTTCGGGTTCCCGATCTAGAGATCCGAGATTCGAGTCCACGCCGTGGCGGTTGGTGTCCTTGGGTAAGGCACTTTATCCCCATTACCCCGTCTCTCGGATAGGACGTAAAGCCAGAAGTCCCGTGTTGAGACAGAAACACCTCAGCATGTAAAAGAACCTAGCACGGACTTAATTGAAAAGAGAAGGGTAAAAACCCGGTGTTGTGGTCACATATCTACATGAATATCGGTTCATGGGGTTGGATGCCTATGGGTAATAGTGATTGAGTTCGCCTTTTTAGTCCCTGTCATCTATAATGATGGCAAAGTCATTAATATTATCGTAGAAAAATAAATATAATCATATCCTATAGTTTCTGAATCGTTACTCAGTAAAAAGATTTTATAGGATTTTCAAAAACTATTCAATGTCTTACATTGTTTTGATAATTTGTGGTATATTACTCTGTATGTGTGTGTCTGTCTTTCTGTCTGTCTGTCTATGTCTGTGTGTGTATTAAGTTGGTTAGTTTGAGCATTATCGACCTATCAGCCAGCAAATCACCAGCAGGTTTGAGGACAGGCTCGTAAGGGCCGAGATACATAGCATTCCTAAGAATTACCTTTACTGATATCATTTGGATCATTAAACACCCAACACCTCGCCACACACATACACATACACATACACACACACACACACACACACACACACACACACACACACAACGAATCCATGTTGAAATGATTCACACACACACACCACCGCTGCGCGCCAGCCGCGCGCGACACACACACACACACGCACACACACAAACATACACTTGGGGGATATACCATCCACTTCCGCCATCAACAACCTCCCCTATTTGACAATGCTATTGGATCGATTCTATTTACCTGGGAAAGTGAAAGAATATCCCGCAAACATACAACTTAAATAACGTTTCCGCAAACCAAACCAAGTTTTGCTTATCCAATCGATCGATCTTTCCGATAGTTTACGTTAAAATATAATTTCCTTGTTCTCTGTCTTTTTCAGATGATGAAAATGGTCTCGATAAAATAAATCAACCAATTAAGAGTTTATTTCTCTGCATAGTCCCGCCTATTTTCGAAGAATGAAATATTATACAAGACACTGTGACTATCTATCTGTGTTTTCATGAAAAATATAGAAATCGTGCCGGCATCGAGGGTGGGTGGATGGAGCGGGGGGGCGGGGGGGGGGGGGGTCCCGCAGTTGAAGTTGATAATAATTTAATGATATTCTTCTAAATGATCAAAATATATCAAATTATTACACCAGCAAAATATCAAGCTTACTTTGCATTCAGTGAATGTAAAAATATAAGAGAAAGAAAAAAATAGTTAAAATGTTTTGGAAATGATAATCTTCAAAATGATCAGAATCTATCAGATCATTATACCAGCCAGATATTAAGCTTAATTTTCATTCATTCAGTGAATGTATAGAAAAAGGCGACAAAGAAAAAAATGGTTAAAATGTTGAAGAGTTAAGAGCTATTTTTTTAAAACTGCAGAGACATTACTAAACGATGCCGTTAGTTCATCAAACTATATACTTGTAAATTACTTGTTATATAGATACCATTTTAAAGCCTCGGGATAATTATGCACGCTTTTCTGAACGAATAAGGTTATCTGTTCCATTTGAATATTAGAAAAATGAAAAATTAGTTAAACTGTGCACACGAAACCAATGGGGAACTGTCCCATCATTGACAATTCCGTCCGGTCGACATAGAAACTGGCGGATCCGATTAAGGACCCCCCCCCAACAACTACTAAAAGAAACTTTAACAAGTCAGAACAGACATCACACACACCTAATGACGTAATCTTATGTGGATAATATCTAGTACTAGTAATTGATTTATTATGATTTTTACATGTACAAAAATCGCGTTTACCGTTTCTACCGAATAAATGAAAACATGGAACGTACATTTTCCTACGTTTTGTGTGCGAGGGAAAATATCTGTATATATACAAACCGTACTGTTATATATAAGTGTACATATCCGTAAAAGAGCAAAAATATATTTATTATGGATCAAAATAAATAATCGAACATTAGTAATGTACACAATTCGCATAGGCAGATATGAACATATAACCTAAATTAGCACATTTAACGTGATCGTCGAACTTTATTATCTTCTTGCAAAAAACGTTTGCCTTAATACTCAACGAACTTTTTTCTCTTGCAATCATTTTTTTAGTACAAAACCTGCTTGAAGACTCGATTATGGACTTCTCTTCACCCCTTCCCATCCCCCCACACTCTCTTTCTCTTTTTCGATCTCTCTCTTAAAATAGTTCTGCAGATGAAACTCACTTCAAGAAATCCTCGCATCGGTACCTTATTTCAATGAATAATAATAATAATGGGTTCTTATAGTGCGCTATCCACAATGTATCATAGCGCTTACACATTATTAGGCTATTACCCAATTACACCTTATTACATGTATTTTGGTCGTGTCTCAATCCCGCACTGATATTATACCCCAAACACGTACCTTTTCAAAAGCAAAAAATCCAAAGGTCTTTCTTGTATCCATTTTAAATTAATCATACATTCCTTGTAAGAATACTACTCACAGCGGCAATACAAAATATATGAAGATTCTTGAGATGACAATGTTTTAGAATCCTTCGCAGGTAATCTAAGGATCTTCTCTCTATTCATTTTAAATCAACGATTCTATATCTTGCACGGGGAGTAATCACAAAGATATTTACAACATTTCAAGATAATATCTTGAGATGACATATTTATCATCGTTTCCAAGTATTCTTGAAGTCTTTTCTAATAAGGTCTCAAAATGAAGCCCTGAAAAAGTTGCACTTCAAAATGATTATTTAGTGCTTTAAAAAGTGAAAACCTATGAGTACTCAGGTTGACCGAACTCACCTAGCCCATTTCTTCCCATAAAATACTGTGTAATTTGCAGATCTAAGCTATTTTATACTCCACAGTAGTGGTAATTGTTCATTCATGCATAACTTGCCAGTGACTGCATAACTTTTCAAACATTTTAACTCTGGGTTGTTTATTGTTCATTTAAGCACTATGCTATGTAGCTCAGGAGTCTTTCTTTTTTTAACTTGACGTAAACAAAACCCATTTGCCAGTGAATTCTCTCTATTAAAATATCTTGAACTATCAATTGTTTGCTATCTGTTCAATCAGTCTATGAATTTAACCAACTTTGGAGTGACCTTAGGGATCGCTCATGATCCCTGATGATCCCTAAGTTCATTCCAAAATGAGCAAACACACACAAATTCACTCCAAATTCAGTTTTTCTCTGAAACTCACTCTTTGGAAAATCAACATTTTCAGTCATGTTTTCAGGGGATAGTAGCATATTGCTGATCAAAAAATTTGAACGGAGACTGTTATTAGGTTTTGTTGTTGTTGTTTTTTAAATGGAGAATTAAATGTCTTGAGCGAAGACCTAAACTTTCTCCATCATCCGTGTATTCACCAGTCCTATCAACATCAGGAATCTACGTGAGCCGTACCCATATTTGTGACATAAATGAAGACCATAGCTTTGCCAGTGAATTCAGTTCATAAAAAATATCTTGAACTATCAATTGTTTCCGTTCTGCTCAATCAGTCTATAAAGTTTAACCGACTTTGCTTTTCCAATCCCACTTCGTAATTTTAAGAATTGATTACAAAAACACCGATCCGAGCTTAGATGTACGACCCTTTATTAAACAAAGCTTGTGCGCATTCACAAATGGTACATTTACAAGGAAAGTATCTGTTCGATCTACACAATATTTTGCAACACGAAAGTGTGAAAGTAACTGCACAATATATTGTCTGTGCAGTTCCCGAAGACAACTGGTCACAGGTTGCCACGGTTTGGTGCAATTACATGTATAACGACATAAAAGACCATGACTCCCATACCGCGGTAGCAGTCAGGACCTCGGATTTTTTTCGCCGGCGGTGCAGAGATATATATTTTCGCGGCCAAAGTTTTTATCACGGCCAAATTCGCGGCTAAATCAACAATCAACAGCCGAAAAGTCGCTCAGCGGAGGGGGGGGGGGTTGTCGGCGAAAAAGTTTCGCGGCCAATAATTTTTTCAAGGCCAAATTCGCGGCCAAATCAACAGCTGAAAAGTCGCTCAGCGGCCAAATTTGAAGAAAAATAGACATACGCGTCTTTTGGCAGGGGGTGCTGCGCACCCCCTGAAAAATTTCACCCCAGCACCCCCGCTTCCCAGGGCCATGGTAACAGTTGTCATACTTTTCAAGTAACGGTGATCATTCGGACTTCAAAGTCCTTCCATTCAATCATGCTGAATTGAATGCCCCACCCATTTTTTGTCCAGTCCGGCCACCCTACTTCGGGTCGAATAGGCTGCATGTGCGTAGCAGTTTTCTTGTGTAAGGGGTCATTTTGGGCAGGTTTCCCGGGAGGTAAACTCACTCGAAAAATGCTGAAAGTAAGGAGTAATTTTTCCGAGGAATTTTTGGTTGATACCCGAGAAAGTTGAAATGGGAGATGAAATTTCTGACAGGCCTCTGATAGGGCCTGGGATAGGGGTCCGATATCTTGGAAAAACACCGGTAAATACCCCCAGATGGTGATTCTAAAATGGACTATTATCCGGGTAAAAAAAATCTAGGTATCAGCACTGGCCTGTCCCTGATATGGCGAGGGCGGCGGGATATCAAGTACCTAATTAGCATCGTACATCTTGGGAACTTTTCCTGTTTTTAGTCTTGCAGGCTCGGACGGTTCAAAGTCTAACTTCGTGTCCAAGAATTCGTAATAGGCCCTAATTTTTTGAGTTTGGGATCTCGCTGACAAATATGAATTGAAGTGATTTTCTTGATTAATCTGTGTCATTTGTTGAAGATTGAACTTGTTTCAATAGTGATCAGGGATTTGATGCTTCACGAGACAAGTTTGCCCTTCGTTTGTCACATAGGCCTATATACATTAGCAATGTAGGCCTATAGATATATACCCATATGATTTAAATAATAAATCATGATGGTTAAAAGAAAATCCAGCCATGTAAGTCGCTGCAATTAAGTCCCACGCTAAATGAACTATCACAGAAATTCACACTTCGTCGATTTGGTCTATTGTGCTGCTACTGCCTTTCTTCCCTAGATTCCTTGTGTTCTTGTTGAGTACATGAATTTTCAGGATATTGGACGGTTCGGGTATTTCAGACCATCGGCGCTTGATGATGCAGCAAAAAACAGGTTTGAAGTATGGATGTTTGCTGGCATAGATTATAGGATTGATGCAACTGTTAAAGTATATGATGACGACCAAAACAATATTGGCACGAACGGTTTGCTGAGATGGGTCAAAATTGTCAATCATTGTTGTTGTGATGTTAGGGACAACACAAAGAGTGAACGCGCAAAGAACACACAGGAGATTTTTGGTGACGGTGGTCTCCAGCCTCTCAGTTGAAGCGTTTTGTGTCGAAGTGTGGGCCGTGTGGAGCTTTAG
>JZLH01S0156081.1:0-12473 GCA_001188425.1 Eucidaris tribuloides
GCATTTCTGTCAAAAGGCGCTAAATCCACCATTTTGCCAAAAGGCGCTAAATCCACCATTTCTGCCAAAAGGCGCTAAATCCAAAAAAAATTGATATTAAAAATATATATAAAATACATGCTGTATGCAGGATTTTTCTAACATACATTTTTATAGCCTATAGTAATAGCTCTTTCACTTGTAATACAGACTTGATGATTAAATGGATAGAAGTAAGTGTAATAAAAATCATCGATTTTCTCGAAATCAGTCAAAATGGATTTAGCGCCTTTTGGTAGCAAGCTCTTCATATATATATATATATTTTTTTTTTTTGGGGGGGGGGAGGGTTGGTACTTGTGAAGTATATTTTAACGAGAAATTGGTGTCTGTAGAATATTTACATCCCGGACTTAATAAAATACTTAACTGGTGAAATAATACATTTGTGTACGCGAGTTTGTGCAAATTTTAAGGGCTTTCTTGTATAAACAGAGTGTTTAAATTTTGAAAATCTCCAACAATGTTGCATTATACGTTATAATTATAGTACAAGTGTTGTATAGGGTAAGAAGGGCATGTGAGAAGGGAACATTCATTTAAATGAATACTCACAAATCCATTGATGGATTTTTTGTGTATGTGTGTGTGTGTGTGTGTGTGTGTGTGGAGGGCGGGCTTGGTATTTCTTGATTCATGCATTGTATCGCTTCAGCTGCAATACACAGTGGCAAAATACAATGCCTGTAACATAGAATGATAATTTAGCAAAATGCATCGATAAATTCATAAAGGGTGATTCTGTGAAGTCAATAAATAACACAACAGTACACTGCGAAAAATTAAAGTGTATCTTGGCAGCCGTTTTAAATATTTACGTCTGCAGAAAAGAAAAAATCTGGGTTGAGCACCTTTGCATAGGGGGAAAACATAAAAAAAACAGCATGCACAAAGCGACTAAGAGAAAAGTGACGTTTTGAATAATTGAATATTTAAAACTGCGCAAAAAATCTTATCTACCACACGTCGGATTTGGAATCAGTACCTGACAAGAAACCACCACAAAACTTTGCATATTTAACCACACGAGGACATCGTTCTAGCTCACATGGATACCTAGTGTCCGCATATCGTATAACTTCGGGAGTTTTGCTGCAGAAAAATGCTGTCGTAAACCCCTATCATAGACCTTAGAGTTCTTAAAGCCACTGTCATATACCACGTTTACGAGTTTTGGGGCGTGCAAATTTGGCGGCGTTACGACAGATGGGACGGACGTACGTTGATGTTTCACACAACTAAAGGAAGCCGCATAAAGGAATTAGTGTTATAAATTTCAACTTTGAAAATTATTAGAAATCAGAGATTGATTACAGGAGATGAACAATTAATCTTCACTCAAATTATTTCCACAATATATGGTACTGACCAGCGCTTTCTCAAGAAAATTCTCCTGAAATACAACCCTAGCATGCTCATGGCAATTTGTACCTCCATACCAGATGTTCAGCCATACTTATGAGCACGTCGTATGCAGTTCCTACACAATCCATTCATTGCTTTTATTGAGTAGAAAATAATCTACTCAAATCCTATCAGAAATTATAATTTAACACTCTCAGTTCTCGCTATCTACAATATAGGATGTTCGGCAATAGAGGGTATTATCGTCAATGAGCGCATGCGCAGATTGCACGGTGGGTCGACAGGTGGACCAACTTATTCTAGCTTTCAGAGACAATACACAGGGACGTCTGCAAAATTCACGATTTTACAAAATAAGGTTAGAGTGTCACAAATTTTCGTTATGATTTCATGTGACCTTTACAGGTAGCACCATAATTCGTATACGCCACAAATTTCAAAACAGTCATTTTTACCGGACTTTCAATTTTCAGCCCGTGTTAATGTATATGAAACCGGAAGTTTTGGGGGCCTAGCTCTCTTGGACAAGTGCGACCTCTACTGCTGAATGACGAATTGTCGAAAGCGAGAATAAATCCACTCCTTCTTGCCAGCCAGGCATTAAGCTCTGTATTGGGTTGAATGGATATTTCTGGATTTCCCGTGTAATTAGGTGTGTGGTGCCATAACAATAATTTAATTGTTACCCAAACAGGGCACGTGAATTTACAGTAATGTGATTGAATATTAGTCCAAAGTCCCCCTCGTTTTCACCCAATACACTAACGCTGCACCTTAAATAAACATTATCCAGAAACGATAATGACAATAGCATAATTCTTACATCAGTAGTTCTGTTGTGTTGTGTACACACTGCGTCGTGGTGCGTGCAAGTACAGACCTTTTATTAGTTTGCATCATCAAAGACCTATTATATTTTCCTCTGTGCCCGTCTTGAGGAAATGCACGACGATTAACATGCATGTATATTTAATAAGGACTCCGTGGTTGTCGATGTTGTTGACTACAGTGCATGGCATCTGATCTTACATTTACGTATTTCATGTTTCCTTCTATATCAGGCTGAGTCACCGGGTAAGATGACACATGTTTTATCTATCAGTATGGGAATGATTTATGTAGATGTTATTCGTGTTAGATACAAATCTTGATGTTATGTGTGGCAGTAATCTTTATGTTTTGTATGTTATTGAATAAGATTGGTTTGTTTCTTCGAATCAAGAGCGTAAATAGAAGGTACTAAATTTGTGCAAATCGCAATGCTTAAGTTTACGTTTACTGAAATTTAGGCAAAGGAAGAAAATAATATTTCGGTACCGGGGGAGTAAAAGTTTGAAAAAACAATGATCCAAAATATGGAGGGAAAGAAACATTGGAATTGAAAATAATACAGAATGCTAAGAAGAGAGGTAACTTCAAAGTTTTGGAAGAAATTAATCCAGCCCTCTACACTGCTTTTCCCTTCTCTGCTTGTTAAATTATCCTTTTTTCGTCTTGTTCCCTTTCTACTTTGTTTTTCTCTTCCTTTCCCAGTCTGCTTTCTTTTCCCTTTCTACAGTTTTTTTCCTTGTCCTTTATCTCTTATTTCTTTTTTTTTCTGTTCCAATTTTTCCTCTTCCTTCTTTTGTTTCTCCAGATTTCTCCTTCTCTTTTCTTCGCTTAAAGACCTACTGCCATGACGGGATGAATAACGCCCTCTTGCGACTAAAATCATAATGCAGTGGAAACAACCATGGCAGTGTGAAAAATACAGCATTTGTTTAATTCTCACAATCTATACACTATGGCACTGCAACAGTCCATGTTCGTGAATATGTGCCTGTATTCCAGGACAAGTTTGACATCCTCTCTGTGGCTGAGTTGACCCTTGACAATGGGCCTTTAAGGCTTGGTAGGGGCTTCCAAACTTCTACACAGAATTTGTAGATTCGTTGATTATGCTTTTAATTCCCCCAACATAAGTTCAACCCCCTCCTCCAACCGCATCCGCAAGTTTGGTCCATCAGAAACCACATGTAATTCCCTTTAAAAGTGTCTCATGTTAGTGAGGACACTTGATTAAAAAACTAACAAAAAAAACCCAAACAAACAAAACATGTCAAACTTTGAAAACTGTGATGTCTGTGGTGTACAGTAATGTTCACTTGGATAAATGAACAGCCGAGGATCCATAAGTTTTGGAAAATGTGTTGTTTTTATTTAGATATCCATGTATAAATATTATCTTGACAATTGATGAATGATTAATTCTAACACAACGATCTATAGGGCTGGAATATGTATCATGATGGCAAACCATGCACTCATAGATTTGTTATCTTTTAAAGCATGTGAGGATAGTTTTGAAGTGGTTATTTAAAACTACACTAGAAACATTGACAGCATGTAGACCATATAGTTGTTAAAGATTCATATTTTTGAATTGGAAGCATTGTTGAAGAATGCCTTAAAGTAAACAATACAAATATCTATATACTTTTCAATAACCCATATATCTTCATATGTAGTAATTTGCATTATGTTTATTTCACATTTCGTGTTAACTCTGAATTGATTATCTATGCATTTAATGTTTGATCTATATGTCAAATTCTGTGTTTCTATGTTTCTAAATGATTTTGAAATGTAAACTTATTACATTTCAGTTGCAAAGCTGCCATGATTTTTTTTTCTAAATTAATACATACCACTAAATGAATCCAATGTTGCGCGGGAAATCCAGGAAACTTGACATTGTATTAGTCCATTAAATAATTGTACATTTCTAGTTCAAACTTACATAAATTATTCAATTTTTTATAATATTATATCGACATTGAAGTTTGATTGGCCTATTGTGCCTCTTTATACAGAATGTGCATCCACAGAATTTTAATAGGACAATATATGATCCTTCCAAACTTGTGAGTCCGTAGGCCACTGCCATTTTTCAATTAAACTATTTATCAACATTACAATAAAAAGGACAACTGCGTATTTCTATATATCTTTATATATATGTGGAGTACCGCAAGGAAGCCTTCTTGGGCCATTGTTATTTCTCATTTACATTAATGACATTCAAAATTCTTCTGAAGTCTTGTCTTACATTCTTTTTGCCAACGATTCGAATATTTTCTATTCACATCCTGACCCCATTCATTAATTAACTATGGTCAATTACGAACTTAAACGAATTTCTCTTTGGATCAATACAAACAAATTATCAATCAATTTACAAAAAAAATATAAGTTAATGTTATTTAGCAACACCCTCAACAATCTTCCTGGTAATCTTATTTTCAATAACGTAAATCTTGAAAAAGTAAACTCAATACAATTTCTTGGACTTTTGATTGATGATAAATTAAGTTGGAAACTACATGTAGACACAATTAACAAAATAATATCTAGGAATATTGGAGTAATAAACAAACTGAAATATCAATTTTGTCTATCAACTCTTTTTATGCGTCATGCTTCTCTAATTCTACCTTACCTAAATTATGGCATTCTGGCCTGGGGAAATGCGTCCAAAAATTTAATAGACCGGCTATATATCGCACAGAAAAAAAGTTCTTCGTATTATCTGCAATTCCGTTTTTTTTCTCTCACACTAACCTACCTTTTCGCGAAAATGAAATTCTTAAGGTTCATGATCTTTACTCCTATCTAGGTCAGTTTATGTACAAATTTAGCAAAGATAACTTACCGAGCATTTTTTTGAAACATGTTTATTAAAAATAGCTCCGTTCTCAAATACCCCACTGGGCAATCAGAGTCCCTGCACTTGCCGTTAACAAGAACTTTATTTGCTAATAAATTGTTTACCTTCACCAGGCCTAAGTTTTGGAATTCACTGGACGATAGCACAAAAACACTGAGTCTTTCTACTTTTAAACATAAATTGAAAAAGATCCTATTGGACAATTACACAAACACCAAATAATTTCCTAAATTATTGAAAGCGCTTTTTTTTAAAGATAAAACTATCACCAGTCATATTTTTGTCTTTGCTTTTCACAATATACTGATGCTCTTGAACTCAAGAATAACCTGCTCACCTTCTTCACCTTCTTCCTCTTCCTTTTTCTTTTACCGTCATTTTGTAATGTATCGTCTTGTTCCCTTTGTGTTTCGTCCTGTCTGTCTTAATGTGATATTCCAGGCCACGTTTACCATAATTATGCGCGTTCAGTGGGACCTATGTAATACAAGTTTACTTTTAATGTAGGTTCCACCACTGTTGCTATGTTAATGATAATTATTTTAAATATGAATTATTGTATCGTATATGTCTGTTGATAATGAACAAATAATGTGAAATATGAAATTAATGTACTGCTATGATAATGTATATGTGTATGAATTTGTTCATTTATGTATTGTATTACATGAATTTCTTGATGCAAAAGTGGAAAAAATAAATTCAAATCAAAAGTCAAATCAAATATTGAAATGGATAATATTAAAGTTGATATAACATCTCTTGTCAAAGTTCATAATATCTCTGCACACAATATGATTCTATTGTTGTTCGCTTCTATTTACTGTTCTTTTAGTTTCTAATCGCAAATGATAATTGTATTTTGATAATAAAGGGGTGTTAGATTTACAAACGAAACTCTGGTTGGTAAATACATGTAAGGGCTTACTTTACAAAAGGAATTCATATTGCTAAATACCTGTCAGTGTTTGATTGTACTGACAACACACAAGATCACCTTTTATCTGAAGTAGGTGATGATATCAACATGTATATCTTATTTATGTATACTAACTAGACATAAACGTATGATGACGATTAATTCACATAACTTCCTTTCTGGTCAGATACAAGAATAAATCCCAATTATGATAATGTGTGCAGATGAAAAACAAATGCAGTAACTGTTGATGAACTCATAATTTCATTACAATACTATCTACTCACTCTCAGTGTCTCAGTTATTGCATTAATCGGATTGAAAGTTCGTGTGCAATAAAACAGCCTTCCGATTGCTAAGCGGTTTCCCCCTCCAATGTTAAGCAAAATTATTGGGTTATGTAACAGGACGCAGTGGACATTGCACACGATTGTCTACTACAAAAAATGTCGAATTTCAAATACCCCGTGCAAAAAAATGATGCACCCCTTTAAAGTCTTATGTGCATACAGGTTGTTTAGTGTCAATTTCATCGTAGCGAAAAAAATCAGGAAAATTGATTGTCCAAATATACAAAATGCACAAAATCCAAAGCAATGCACATGGATGAATGACCTCCAAAATGCTTTGGTTTCATTACAGAAGTACGTCCGTAAATGGACATTATTTATTTTTCTGGTCATTTGTTCAAGTTGAAGCTTCCATATCGTGTTAGACACGAGTGTTTTGTACATTCTAAATTTCAGTTCAATATAATTTTGCAAACAAGCATGTTACAGTTTTTACTATCGCTAAGGCGAATGCCAGCCCATATAGATTTTTTTCACAATCTACCGACGTAAAACCATCCCGGGAAATCCATTTTCGTGAGAGGGGGTATTTTGATTTGATAATTACCACACTACTGGAAATATTGTAGAAGGTTCAGTAATTATTATATTTCAAGGGTCACAAACGTTTATTTCGTTTATTTTGCAATCGCCCTTGTTAGAGTTGAAAGTCAGCTGTCTCAAATGGATTTCTTCAATTTATGTGTGTGTGTGTTTGTTTGTGTGTGTTTGTTTGTTTGTGTGTGTTTGTGTATGTGTGTGTTTGTTTGTGTGTGTGTTTGTTTGTTTGTGTATGTGTGTGTGTGCGCGCGCGATTGTATGTATGCGTGTTTGTGTGTGTGTGTGTGTGTGTGTGTGTGTGTGTGTGTGTGTGTGTGTGTGATGTGATCGTAGTCAGGTGCATTGAGGAAGTAAGACTGTAGGAATGCATTGTTGGTCATCTCTTATAGTATTTTAAGAGAACTTTTCACCAGTTTAGAGGGTAAGATTCATATATATTGAAAAATGCAATAAACTGTTATATTTTAAATGTTTTCCTTGAAAAGTTAATGATGGTGAGCAGTCCCCATCCACCAAATTGTGGTACATGAATATGCCCAGTCTCCAAAGGATTAAAGCCATTGCTAACATTTACCACAGTTAAAAAAATCTGAGCTACATGATTCCCAATGCTACCAGTGTCTTTGATAAGGTCTAGAAATGAAGCCTTGAAAAAATTGTATTTCAAAATGATTATTTAGTGCTTTATAAAAGTGAAAATCTTTAGTTGACTGGATTCACATACCCATTTCCTCCCATAGACTTACCTTGTGTAGATCTAGGCTATTTTTTTACTCGCCTCGAGTATTAATTGTTTATTCATTCATATCTTGCCAGTGGAAGCATAAATTTCCAAACTTGTGTATTCTAGGGTGTTTATTTGTCCATACAAACACTAGTATATAGCTCAGATATCAAAGTTTGACACTTGTTTAAATTGAAGCTCCACAATGCTAGCCTATCACTTTAAACGCATGTCATGGCATGGTACTTTCATCTTATGGTACAATAAGGTCATTTTTAAAGAATAATGTACCTCTCGTGGAATCAATCAGAGATTTGAGCAAAAGTGGAACTCAGTAGGTCGAAAAAGGGCTAAAGTTTTAAGTGAGAACTCATTGTCTTTTCGCCTTTTCCCTTTTAGTTTAATTTCCAAATAGTGGGTTTTCCCCAAACACCACAACCGAGGTCCTAGAACACTCTAGGCACCAACCGGTAATTGTGTGTAATAATATTTTCCACTTGATAGGAAACTAAAAGTATGAAGTGTATTTTACCTCAGATATCAGGAATGTCCATTCTAAGCTAGTTTAGTATGAAAACGCCTGCTTCCTCCCTCAAATGATACCAAAGCTTCGGGTCAATAGCGGAATTCTATTATTCATACATTGCATTCCTGTATGGCGAAGACAAACACGGCTTTTCTTTATTTGGTAACTCTCTGTTTAACATTTAATAATTAAGATCCTTATTATCTCATTGTTTGCAAACAATTTACTTTCAGTAAATATTGTGACTGTTCTCTTTTGTATGATTATACACTGTAATCTAAAATAAAACATTAACTAGTAATCAAGAAAATTGAGTGTTTTATTTACACACCTATTTGATATGCTGTCGAAATAGCAGGGGCGGCGTAACGGGTGGGTGAGACGGGCAAAGCCAAAAAGGGGCACTTTCTTGTCCAAAGGGGCATTGGGTGCATGCAGATATTTTCACAATCAGATTAAGTTTGTACTTGAAGATGTTGTTTTTCGCTGTAATGAACGCGAGCTGGCGTAGCGAGCAAGCGGTTTTGGATAATTTGGGATTTTTTTACTTTGTGGTCTATTATGGCGCCGATTACAACTCTGATTTTTTTCTAAGTATGTTAAAAAATGAAGAATATCAGTCTTGATCGAACAGATCCAAAAGAAAAAAAAACTGAGCTTACACATTTTGAAGGGCAAAAATGATAATAAAAAACACATAGTTTCATTGTTGAATAGGGGGTGTTTCATAAAGCTGTTTGTAAGTTACGAACAACTTGAAGATGTTGTTTTTCGCTGTTATGAACGCGAGCTAGCGTAGCGAGCAAGCGGTTTTGGATAATTTGGGATGTTTTTACTTTGTGGTCTATTATGGCGCCGATTACAACTCTTATTTTTTCTAAGTATGTTAAAAAATGAAGAATATCAGTCTTGATCGAACGGATCCATAAGAAAAAAAAATGAGCTTACACATTTTGAAGGGCAAAAATGATAATCAAAAACACGTAGTTTCATTGTTGAATAGGGGGGTGTTTCATAAAGCTGTTTGTACGTTACGAACAACTTTACGAACGACTGGTGATACTTTCTTGTGTGCTAATCAGTTTCTCATGCATTTACATGTAGCGCAAGAAGGTATCACCAGTCGTGCGTAAAGTCGTTCGGAACTTACGAACAGCTTTATGAAACACCCCCAGTGGCTTATCTCGCGCGTCGTGTTATATTCGTGGTCAATGCATTCACAATCATAAATTATTCGTTTAATATCAAATAAAGTGAATGTGATAAGTAAAGAAAATAAAAGCAACGGAATTTGGTCTGTTGTTGGCATTCTCGTGTACACCCACAATAAAAGCAAACGTTTGCAAGACATGTGATTGGATCAATGTGACACTATATTTTGAAGTGCCGTGTGTATATCCATGTTTCTGCACACCCACCATAAAAAAGATTTCAACGATATGTGATTGGACAAACGCGACACCATATCATTACGTTCCGCATCAAAATGTAGGCCTATATCACGCTAGTCAAAGCACTTGTTATGCCGCCGATCCTTCAGTATACGACACATACACCATTGCAGGATGCATTGAGGTCTGATGCTTAATTGTTACAGTACCGCGAACAATTCATCGCCGATATGTTTATCTTTACTTCTCGTGTTTCTGTTATTTTCTGAAATTCTATACGTCTGTACCCGTCATTTCTGAAATTTGGTGAGTTATTTGTGATGTGTGATTTATGTTTTATTGCAGATGATGAACTTAATTGAATACTGTTTTGGATGTTGAGATTTGACTTAATTTGAGCGAGTGTTATCTTTCTTCTTTTAGAACTGCGCAGAGTTTTACAATGTAGTTGTAGTGCGCATTCTTCGCAATTTCCTTTTCAAACATTATTTTTGATATTTTAAAATTCTATACAACTTAAAGCATGTATAGCACCAAGTTACAAGCTCTTCAAACTCTATGAAATCATATATGAATGAAAACATTCTTTTAATGCCTGAATGTAACTCAAATATTCTTTTTATCATGTCGTCATATTTTACCCCTTTATTAATTTACACAAAACGAAGACGTAATAAAAATTCGTGTCTGCTTAATGTGCAATTACATCTAATTTGCAAACTATTAGGCGTCCATTAAGTGAACTCGTTTAGTCGAGGGTTAATTTGTATTCACAGCACAAACTTGTGATACACCAGTGTATTGCGTGTATTCTAAGGTGTTCTACGATTAACAGACTTTCTGATCACAAGAATAGTTGGATAATGTTTTTGTTTGGATAGGGTATACAATGTGCAATGCAATTTTTTTTTCAGCGCACAGGCACGGTGCGATGTCATGCGTCGATCGTACGATGCTCCCAGACGATGCCATCTAAGATAAAGGGCTATGTCCTTATCTTTTCTCCAAAAAAGTCAAACTCTACACAAACGCAACCTCAATATTAGTACTTCAGACAAATTTAAGCATATCCCAAAGTGATAAATTCACATACATACATGTATGCGCCCCACCTCACACACATATCTTTAAACATCCATGCACACAATATTCATTCTGAATCTTTTGTGTATGTTATTTTTTTTCTCTTTGTCAGTTTGTTGTCTATGTACGTTTAATTTTTGTTTTCTATTCCTATTTTCTATATTCTATTTTTCATGCTATGCTTTGTTTTGTAATTTTGTTTTGTTTGTATTTATTGCATTGGAATAAAAATGCAGAAAAAAATAAATCAAATATCCAAATCAAAATCAAATGAAATTAATGTCACAGGTGGAATTCTTTAATGGGGGTTGGTGTACCACCATAACATTTTTTTTTGACAAACGAATAATTTTTCATATCGAAATACTAATCGTGACTTCATTTGAAACAAGTGAACAAACGACGTTCGTGCGATGGACACAAGTCATCGCAAGGTTAATTACCATTTATCGTAAGTGGTAGCACGAATACCTGCCACTAGTCGCAGCTAATCGCACGTTTGTGTGCCATTAGCCGTAGGTAATCGCACATTTGCCCGCCACTTGCCGCAGGTAATTGCACGACTGGCTGCGATTTGTCTCAGGTGAACGCACGACTAGTGGTGATATTGCGATTGTATCTACGACAAGTGGCAAGTCTGTTGCGGCACAAATTGTCGCCGGCGACAATTTGTGACGATTTGTGAAAAACCTGACGGCACAAATTGTCGCCACCGGCACAAATTGTCGCCGGCGATAATTTGTGCCCGGAGTTGACGGCACAAATTGTCGCCAGCAATGATCAAATCACATTTAATTGTTTGTGGGTATGTGGGTGTATGTCAGTATGTGTTCGTGTGTTTGTAGGTGTATGTGGGTGTCTGTTTCTATAATTATGTGTCTGTATGTTTGTCTGTGTGTGCATGTGTATGTCTGTATGTGTCAGTGTGTCTGTCTATGTGTCTGTTTGTGTGTCTATATGTGTCTGCATGTTTGTCAGTGTGTGTCTGTGTGTATCTATGTGTCTGTATGTGTCTGTGTGTCTATTTGTGTCTGTGTGTCTGTGTGTGTGTCTGTGTGCTTGTCTGTGTGTGTCTGTGACTTTGTGTGTGTCTGTGTGTCTGTTTGTGTGTATGCGTCTGTATGTGTGTCTATGCGTCTGTATGTCTCTGTGTGTCTGTATGTGTGCTTGTGTCTGTGTGTTTGTCTGTGTGTTTGTGTGTGAGTCTGTCAGTCTGTGGTTCTCTCTGTGTGTCTATTTGTGTGGCTTCATGTTTATGTGTGTTTGTATATGTCTGTGTCATTCATACACAAGTTTCAATACCCCTCCTGGGGCCATTGACCTCACTGGCCAGACAATTTTTAACATCATGTTTAACATTTTCTCAATAATTTGTTCAAAATGTTTTAATGGTCGGTTTTAATTTTTCCCAACATCGTAACAACCTTTCCAAGAAAGCCCTCCCCAACCCCCCCCCAAAAACGAACTAAAAAAAAAAAAAAAAAACCCAAAAACAAACAAACAAACAAACAAACAAACAAAGAACAACATTATAACAACGTTATAAAATATAAAATAATGTTATCTTGATCATCACAAGACCATACATTTTAACATTTGAAAAAAATATTTTTCACAATTTTAGCTAACATTATTATGATGTTTTTATCATGTTTGTGTGTTCAAACCTCACATGATTCATGATTGTAAATAAAGAGGTCACCACTTCAATGTTTACACGTCACGAGCCATTCTACTTTCTTCTCTGAATTATTCATGTTTTGCTTTGCTAGTCTTCTTCTTCTTCTTCTTCTTCTTCTTCTTCTTCTTCTTCTTCTTCTTCTTCTTCTT